>SELE01000024.1:0-276567 GCA_009805495.1 Pezicula neosporulosa
TAGTATAATACTAAGCCTTATATAAAAAATCTTTAGTTCTTACTAGCTTATACTAAAGTAGTTAAAATAAGCTTTAGTTTATTATAATAAGTTATAATAATATATATACTATTTCTTATTTATAGTATTACTACTACTTAAAGTTTTTACTTTATATTCTTAAAAGTTAATTAAAACCTAGCTTTTTATACTCTATCTATATACTTAAATCTTACATAGTATTATATTCTTAGTATTATCTATTTAGTAATTTATTCTAACTAGTCTCTAACATTATTCTAAGTTTTATATATTTAATTAATTAAAAGTTAATTATTAAGCTTTCTCTTAGCTAGTACTATATCTATAGTTATCTAGTAATTATAAACTTATTATAATAGTTTGTAGTAGATTATATTACTATAGGTTATTATATATAATGGTTAAGGATTATAAAAAATAGTTTGTGTTGGTTGTTTTTTTGTCTTTTTGTTGTCTTTTTCCTTTTGTGGTTATTTTTTTTTTTCTTTGTTTTTTTTTTTTTATACTTTTTTTTTTTTTTTCTTTTTCCTTTTTCTACTTTACTTACTTTCTTTTAATATCTACCTATAAAACTACTACTATTAACAAAAGTAAGTATTATACTTATAATATCTTTATTATAATTATACTAATATATATTAAATACTACTAAAAGTAGTAAATATAAATAAAAATAAAAAGAAAACTAAAAGATAAAACTGAGCCCCCTTTACTACCTACCTCTAAAGGTATAAGTATAGTTTATTTCCGTAATTTAATACTTCTTTTTATCTATAGTTTATTGTAATTAGAGTTATAATCTATTTACTTATCTTATAGTGATTATAATAATTTTATTTTTAATATCTTATTATAAATGTATTTTAGGTAGTATTTTATTTTATTTTGTTTATTTATTTATTTATTTATTATGTTAGGCCTTTTAGACGAATTAAAAAAGATAACACGCTCTTAGTAATAAAGGTAATAGTACTACACTACTAATATAAGTAATATAAGAGGAGGTATAAGTACTTATAACTACTTTTAATATATTCTAATATACTAGTATAGAAGAAAAGGCTATAATTATAAAAGATAATATAATAATATAATAATAGCTTTTAAATAAGTAGTTTAATTTATATTATAACTTTTCTAATCTATACTATAAACTTATCTATAAGTACTATTTATTTATAATCATAAATAAATAATTATTTTAAATACTATTTTTTGTATTTATTTTAGTAAGTGTTGTTTTTTTAATACTCTTTTCTATCTATTAGTTCTACATTACTTTGAGAAGATATTTTAAATAATAATAATAGAGTAAGTAGTTATAATCTATATTTAACCTTTTTTAATCTATACTATAGAGCTGTCACTATTATTAATTAGGAAGAAATAATCTAAATAATAGTAATAGAGTAAGTAGTTGTAATTTAATTATAATCTTTTTTAATCTATACTATAGAACTATATACTATTAACAATTAAAGAAAATAATAAGTTAATAATAATACCTTCCTCTAGCTAGCTTAGTATAAGAGGTTATAGTTATACTTTATTTATTTAAAAGATTATCTTTTAACTTCTAAACTTATTCAGTACTACTAAAAATATAAATAATACTAACTACTAAGAAGGCTAGCTATAAAGAATACTAAGGCTATAAAGAAGAGTAAAAAGTAAATAATATTATAGGTTATAAAAGCCCCTTATAAAACTATAGATAGTAAATAGCTAATTACTTTACTAAAATAAAAGAGATATTTAAAGCTAGAAGTAAGTAATTATTATATTAATTATATAGTTTTACTTTAGATAAACTAATACTATATAGTTATGTACTATAGGAGATTAGATACTACTAAAGTCTATAGAATTACTTATTTTAAAAGTACCTTTTTATATATTTTATTAAGGAGTTAATATATAATAAGAAGAGAGTATTAAGTTTAAAGATTAGCTTTTAAAGTACTATAAGAGGTTATTAAAGCTTATATTATTAAAGAACTATACTTATCTATAAAATCTTAGCTTATTTTTAATATTATAATAGTATACTAATTTTTTATATAGTAGTTAATCTTACTACTATTTATAGTAAGTATATTATAATCTAGTAGTATAATATATAACTTATTAAATTCTTCTATAAGATTATAATAGGTAGAGAAGTTTAATTATAAGTAATAGCTATTTTATATTATAATTATTATTATAATCTAATATTATAAAGGGATAGATTTATCTAGTAAAATCTAGAGTTAAGAGTTTAAGGTAATTAATACCTATTAGATTATTATCTTTTCTTTAATAAATAAATAAAAAATAATTTTTACTTATACTATTTAATATATTAAAGTTTAGTTTAAGTATATTAATATAGTAGGTTAATATACTATTCTTATAGGTCTTAGTAAGACCTATAAACTATCTATAGGTTATATATATAACCTATAGGCTACTTATAGATATTACTAAGAACCTATAAACTATCTATAGGTTTTACTAAGAAACTTATAAACTATCTATAGGTTCTTAGTAATACCTATAAACTACTTATAGGTTATATATACAATCTATAGGTAGCTTATAGGTACTTATTCTATAGTTTAATCTTTATAAAATTAAATTTATTAAATATTTATTATAAAGTTAAAATATAATCTAAATATAAATAAAAGATAGCTTTTTTATATTAAATATAGTTATTTTAAATATTTAGTAATATTATTTAACTTATTTAATACCTTTATAATCTTTTAATCTTATATAAATAAAACTTTAGTTAGCTTTATAAATATCTTATATATTATATATTTAAATAATATTATACTAAAGTATTTTTATTTTTATTAGATAATTAAGACTTAGCTACTACTACTTATTTTAGTATATATAGTATTTGTAAAGCTATAAACTTTACTATTATTTTATTATTACTTTTTACTAATTTACTTATTATTTATTATATATTACTATTATAAAGAAGCCTTTAAATTAATATATATATATATTTATTATTTAACCTACCTACGTCTTTATATTCTACAACTCTAATATATATAGCTATATATTACCTTCTTATAATATTTATTATAGTTAAAATAAGAAACTTTAAATAAGTATTTATATATATAGAAAGATATTATATTATTATCTAAAGAAGAAGAAGAGAAGAGAGTTATAAGCTCTTAAGCTTTTCTATTTATACTAGATAGCTCTATTAGTAAGCTTAGTAGTAAGTTATATAAAAATAGTAAGCTTAAATTATATAAAGTATAGTTTATTTCTATAATATACCCCTTAGACTAGTTCTAGCTTATTCTTTTATACCTATGTAAATATAATAGTATAATTTCCCTAAACTATTAATAAGTTAATAAATAATTCTATAATTTAATTTATTTAATTTATAAGCTTCTTAAGCTTTCTAGGTAACTTTTTAAAGCTTAATTTTAAGGTTTTAATTTTCCGCCTTTATTAGCTAATCTTTCTAATTAGTAAACCCTATAATTATACTTTAATACTTATATATTCTTCTTCTTAGAGCTTTAAAGCTTGATTTTCTTTTACTAAACTTACTACTATAATAATAATAATAATAATAACTTTTATAAGTTCCTTCTTTTTTTTTTTTATACTTTTAAAGCTTTACTTTATATAATTAAAAGCTTATAATAATTAGTAGTAAAAAGAGATTTACTAAGTTATAGAAAGAAGAGTTTACCTTATACTTTTAGTATAGAGAAAATACTAATAGTAGAGCTACTAGTAAGAATTTACCTAAGGCTAATTCTAAGAATATTACTAGTAGTAGTACTATTAATAATAATAATAATAATAATAAGCTAGAAAGTTTTATTCTAGCTATAGTTACTAAGTCTCTAGTAAAGGGCTTAAAGAAATGTAGTTATATAAGTTTTACTATTAATTATTTATAGTTTCCTTTACTAAAACTTACCCCTTAAAGCTTTTCTTAAAAGAAATATAGTTCTTTAATAAAGTTACCTTTTATATAAACTTTCTCTAAGGCTATTATTAAGCTTAGTTTTACTTTAAAGCTTAAATAATCTAAGCGTACTATTATTAATAAGTATTCTAGTAATTTTAAATAAAGCTTTAGTAACTTATAGATTTTAATTAATACTTAGAATAAAACTTTTTACCTTAGATATATTAATAGTATACTTATAAATTATTCTTTTAGTTACTACTATTTATAAGTAAATTACTATAGTTACTACTATTATTACTATTTTTATAGTTATAGCTATATAGCTCTTCTTACTTCTATTACTAATACTATATATTATTTTATAGATTTTATAGTATAATATACCCTTTAAAAGATAAGTTTTCTTTTTCTATACTTTTATTTTATATACTAGTAATTTTTATTTTAAATATATATTAACTACTAAGTTTTTATAAGAAATTAATTACCTTTATATAACTATTTTATATACTTCTAAATATTACTTATAAAAATAATAAGCTTTTAAATAAGGAAGAAGAGTTAAATAATAGTATTAAGGAGATTAAGAGACTAGTAAAGGGTTAGCCTAGAAAGTATAATAGAGATAGTTATAATTTTCCTTCTAGTAGTAGTATTAGTAGTACTAGTATACTTATAACGCTTAATATAAATACTCTTAGTATAATTAGAAAGACTCTTAAGGTATTAAGAAAGGTAATATAAGGTTTTACTTAATTAGTTTTTTTTTTATCTTTTTAAAGCTTAGTATTTAAAGTTTAGTATTTAAAAGATATTTAAATATACTTAATAAATCTTTTACTTTAAGCTTTTATATTACTTAGAAAGCTTTTTAATACTTTAAATAAAATAAATAAATAAATAAAATAAGCTTTTAAGCTTTTAAAGAAATAGCTTTTAATAAATAAAAATTATAATTTAATAATTAATAATACCTTTAAAGCTTAAAAGATTTCTTAATTAAGCTTTTTAACTATACTTTATATATTTTAAAGGTTTAGTAATACTTAAAAGTTTTTAAACTTATATTTAAAGAAGTTCTTTATTATTTTATCTATAGATATTTTATTTATTTCTAGGTATATAACTTTAAAAGTACTATTACTATACTTTTATCTAAGCTATATATTTTATATATTTATATAGTAGAGCTTTATAGTAATCTTAGTATTCTTATCTACTATAAGATATATTATTTACTAGTTATTATAGAAAATTATCTAAAATTTATTAAGTTTTAATTAAAGCTTATAAAAGAAGTACTAAAGTACTATAGTTTCTTTAGTAGTAAGTTTAAAGCTTTTTTTTATCTCTACTTCTATAGTTAATATACTTACTATAGTTTAATAAGCTACTCTCTAAGCTATAAGTCTACTAAATAATAAAATTATATACTTATATAATAAGTATTTAGTTTTAATATTATTAGTAAATAAAGTATTAGAAGCTATTATAAGTTATATATTATCTATAGTATATTTATACTAGATTACTAGAAAGTATATAATAAAGAAGTATTTTATTATTTAGTTTACTACTATTAAATATTTTAAGCTTAGGTTTATAAGAAAATAAAATAACTATAAAGTAGTAAAAGTAATATCTAGGTAAATTATTATAACTATATAAAGTATAAAACTAACTTTTTTCTAATACTCTTTTATTTAAATAGATATTACTTATCCTAGGTTTTTTATAAACTTTATATCTAGTAGTAGAATACTTAGGTACTTTTTGTTAATAAGCTTAAATTTCTCTATAATCTTCTTAATATATATATTATAAACTAGAGAAATAGTTTTTTACTACTTAATTTTATAAAATATATACTTTTAAAAACTATTTTATATCCCTTATTTTATAAAGTTTATATACTTTATTTAAACTATTAATTACTTTTTAAACTTACTTTTTACTACTTTTATAATATAATACTTAGATATTATTAATAAAAAATATAATAAATACCTTTTATAGTTTATTTATAAAAATATATAGATCTTTCTTATATAGAATAAAATTAAGTATAATAAAAGTTAAAGAAAATTTATTAAACTATAAAGCTAGAGAGTTATAAAGTTTATATAATACTTAGTTTATTTCTATATATTTTCTAGGAACTTTAAATTTATCTAGAAGCTAGTAAGCTACTAAAGTACTATATATATCTCTATATATATTTATAAAAGTATTTATAATATTAAACTATTTAGCTTTAAAGTTAAAATATACTATAATTACTATAGTAGTCTAAAAGGAATATATTATAAGTATTATAATATATATAAAGATAATTATTTCTTTATCTTAAAGATCTTCTTATATAATTATTTAAAATTAATATTTAGCTAAGAACTTAGAAATATTAACTTTATATATAAATACTTATTTTAAGGAAATTAAAGAGATTTATACTTTTAAGGTCGAGATTACCTTCTAGTAATTTTTATACTTTAGGTTCTAAAGCTTATTTTTTATATTTATCTTAAAAAAAGTACTAAGTAGGTAGTTTTATAAGTTCCTCTATTACTTTAAAGCTTTAGAAAAATCTTTCTAATATATTTAAGGAACTTCTTAGTTTAATCTTTAAGTTTTATTTTATAGTATAAACACTATAATTACTATATATATTATCTTATACTCTTTTAGTAAACTTATAATAACTAATTAATTAAGCTAGTATATACTAAAAAAGTTTATAAATAAGTTAAAGCCTTAGTATATTAAGTAGTTTATATTTATTATAATTTCTAGCTTATATTAAATACTTATTATAAATATAGTATAGTTATTAAAACTATTACTACTTTTACCTTTACTTCTATTACTTTTATAAGTTATTAATATATAAACCTTATACTTATATTTTTACTTTAGATTTTTTAAAGAAGTAACTACTACTTTATTAAATAAAGCTTAAGTACTAGTAGTTAATTAAACTAAAGCTACTTTCTAGGGAATAAGAAAACTTAAGTTATAATTTACTAAACCCTCTACTAGCTTTATATAGGGGTTATTTATACTAGGTTAGTAGATAATAACCTATAAGTAGCTCTTTTTAATAAGTTTATTAATTTTAGTAGTAGCCTTTAGAGAGCTATTCCTCTTTTAATTACTAAGTTTAGTACTTATAGTAACATCTTTTAAAGAGCTTAGTATACCCTTAGTACTTAGATTATTACCCCTTAAAGCTTTCTACTAAGGATTTTACTAAATTAAGTTTTATTTAATAGCTATATCTAGCTTAAAAGTAAGTTCTAAGGATAAAAAACTAGTAGCTCTAATATTTAGTTTTAAAGAATATTCTTTATCTATTAAATAAACTACTCTTACCCCTAAGTTTTAAGTTTTAAGTAGTATTTCCTTACCCTTTAGATTAAAAGAAGTATTTAAAAGTATACTAATTACTTCTAAGTTTATATTTTACTTTATAGTATAATTATCCTAAATTTTAATATTTTTAAAAATTAACTTAGTATTTTAGAGCTTATCTTCTTTTAGCTAGAGTACTTTAGTTATATACTAAGTAATTTTAAATAGTTAACTTTTTACTTTCTTTAGCTTAAAAGTATAAAGTATATCTTTATTAAATATTATGTTTTTTATAATAATTACTTAATAAAGTAAAGGTACTTAGATTTTATATATATTAAATACTATATATTTAACTAAATATTTAATATACCCTTAGAGATTAACTTTAAATACTTAATAGTTCTTTCTAGCTTCTCTTTCTTTTATTATTAAGTATACTTAAGCTCTATAAATATAGATCCTAGATTAGTTTAGTCTAAGATTATAAATTAGTTAAGTTATAAGCTTAGGGTTATACTATTAAAAGTAGTTTCTAAACTATAAGTTAAGTACTTTATTTAAGGTATATAATTTATAAGTATATAAAGGGGAAATATTATAAAGATAGATTATAATAAGTATAATTTTATACTATTATAAAAGGGTAATATATAGCTATATATATTAGAGTTGTAAAACATAGAAACATAGGTAGGTTAGATAATAAATATATATATATATTAATTTAGAGGCTTCTTTATAATAGTAATATATAATAAATAATAAATAGATTAGTAAAAAGTAATAATAAGATAATAGTAAAGTCTATAGCCTTATAAATACTATATATACTAAAATAAGTAGTAGTAGCTAAGTTTTAATTACTTAATAAAAATAAAATTACCTTAGTATATATATCTCCTCTCTATTATTATATACTTTAAGTAGCTTTATTTTATTTATTAATTTTAGGGAGAATATAGGTAAAATAAGAAATAAAAATAAAGAAAGTAAAGAATATAATTATTAGTATATAATAATAAAAAAGAAAGTAAATTTACCTAAGGTATATAGCTTTAGTTACTTATAAATAATCTCTTAAATTAAGTATATCTTACTATCTATATTACTCTTACTTTTATTTTTAACTTTAACTTTATAACTTTAGCTTTTTTAATAACTATACTATAACTTACTCTTAGGAAGTTTTTCTTCTTTTCTTATTATTTTTAAACTAAAATAAATAAGATCTATACTAATTTAATCTTATTAGATTATCTTAAATTAATATTCTCTTTAGATAATAACTTTAGCTTTAATAATATTAACTTTAAGATTTTTTTATACTATTCTATACTTTTAATATTAAACTTCTACTATATAAGCTTATTAAGTTTTCTATCTCTTTAATACCTCTTTATTATTAAAATAATATAGAAACTTTATTTATCTTTACTAATTATCTATTATATAGCTATAACTCTAAGCTTTAATTTTAATTTTAATTTTAGGTTTAACTATTTTAGCTTTAGTTTTTTTTAATTATTTAAATTAAAGCCTATTATAAAGAAGTATATTCCTTTTCTTATCCCCTTTATTATAGTTTATTAACCTTTTATACCTTTTATAAGCCTTTAAAAGACCTTTTAATACTTTTATCTAATTACTATCTATAAATAAATAGTTTTAATAAGCTTACTTAAAGTATACTTTAAGTATACTTAAAGCTACTAAAGTTAATAATACTCTTTATATTTTAACTAAAGTTAAAAATATTTATTAATTTATATTTCTTCTTTCTAGAGCTTTTTACTATTACTAAATTTAGTTATAGATCTTACTTCTATAAATATTTCTAGTTATATTTCTTATTTCCTTTACTTTTACCTTTACTATTAAACTTTATATTAACTTTTATAGAAAACCTTATCTATATTAACTATATTAGCTTTAGCCTCTTTAAACTTTAATAATATCTTTTAATAAATATAATATATAATAGATATAGTAATAATATAAAGGGTAGAGAATTATAAAAAAGCTTTTAAAAGTAAAAATAAAACTTAAATTTAATTTTAATCTTCCTCCTTTATTCTCTTTTTATTTTAAAGAAGTTAACCTTAACTTTAGTTAATATTATTAGTAATAACTATAAAATAAGAGTATTTCCTTTTATTTTTTTAAAGTTATTAAAAGATATATTAACTCTAACCTAGGTTTTTCTTAATTACTCTATAATTTAGTAATATTAAATACTTTTAATTAAGAGTTATTTCTTTATTTTTATTATTTAAAGAAATATACTAACTTCTTTATTTCTCTATAGATATACCTTTACTATATTAGTCTATAATCTTAGGTAGATAAGTAGAAGCTAGTAAGTATATAGGTAATTATACTTATATTTATATATAAAGTATATTTATATTTAATATAAAGTTCTTTATAAATTACCTATTATAAACTAAGCTTATTTTTATCTTAGATTAACCTTTATTTTAATAATTCCTAGATCCTTAGATAGCTCTTTAAATATAAGTTAAGTATCTCTTTAGATATAAAGAAAAGTACCTTTTAGGTAAGTAGGTTTCTATAGCTTTAAAAACTTAAAGTTATTAGTTTTTAGTTCTATAATACTAAGGTATTATACTAGTTAAGATAGTAACTAAGTTTATTTTAACTAATAGTAGTTTTTATTTAATTTAATAACTTAGAATAAGTAATACTACTCTTTATTATCCCTTATTAAAGGAGAGCTTCTTTAATTACTAAGTTTAATCTTTTAATAGTATTCTTATAAACTATTATAGTATATAGCTATTAGCTTAGCTTATTAATTAGTTAATAAGCTTATTTATTAATTTATTAATAAACTTATTTATTAATTTATTAATAAACTTATTTTATTTTCTAGTAGTTTATAGTATTCTTAGTTTTTTCGAAGGTTATAAGCCTCTTAGTCTTCTTATAGCTATTAGGTAGTGTTATTAAAGTATTTAAACTATTTAATTACTTCTTTAACTTAGTATCTAAGGTAGTAACTATAGCTTCTATCTACTATATAAGTAGTATTATATTTAAAATATATTATATTTAGTTAAGACCTAGAGATAAGGAGAAAGAATCTTTAAAGTACTAAAAACCTAGTAATACTTCCTTTATAGTAATATAGGGGGCTTTAGTTAAGGGTAGTATAAACTTATATTTTTTATATATACTATAAAGCTACTTATTTCTAAACTAGCTAGGGCTAAGAACCTATCTACTAGATAGAAGGGTTCTAGACTTTATTTTTTTTATTTTATTTTAAGTTATTAAAAATTATATATTATATTTATTACTTATTTATTAACGTTAGTAGTTAAATTATTAAATTTATTATATTTTAAGCTTTATTTCTAGTTATAATAGTATCTTTAGTTACTCTAAATATAGTTTTATAGTTAATTTTAGTTACTAGTAGTTTATTAAGGTTAGAGTTATTATTACTATTTAGTAGTTTAATTATATTATCTAGTAAATAAAAAATATCTTTTTCTTTAAAAGAATAATTTTAGATAATTATTTATAAAGATTCTTTATAGTTAAGTCTCTTTTAGTTTAAGTTTCTTTAGTTTAAAATAGCTTTTTTAATTATTATTAGTTTATATATTTTATATAGTCTAAGCTATCTAAAGTTTAATTTCCTTTTTAATATATATTTATCTTATTAATTAAGTTATATTATAGTATAATATTATCTTTTTATAATAGTTTACTTTTAATATTATATCTAGTATTAAATGTTTTCTTACCTTTTTATCTATATCTAGTCTTTTTATAAATAGCTTTATTAATATCCTCTTCTCTATATAAGAATTATCTTACTCTTAGTTTAATAAACTTTAATTAATTAGTTACTTCCTTAGTAAAGATAGTTCTCTAGATAAAGAATTAAGATTCTATAGGTAGAATAGATTTTTATCTATAAACTATATAAAATAGTATATAACTAGTAAGTTTATAGACTAATACGTTCTATTTAAAAATAAAACTATAGGTAGCTTCTTAGTTTAGTCTTCTCTAAGCTTAGTTAAAGTATTTTTTAATAGCTTATAACTAGTTTTAATTATTTTATTTAATAGTAAATAATAAGTAGAAATTTAAAGTTTATATATTTTCTATTTATTAAAAATCTTAATTACTTTATACTTAAACTTTCCTCCTTTATTAACTATAAGTTTCTAAAAAAACTTTATATTTATATATTATATCTTTTTAGATAAATAAAATAATAGTATTTACTTCTTTATTAAATACTACTTTAGCTTTAACCTAGCTACTTATATTATCTTTAGCTACTAGTAGATACCTTTTACCTCTTTTATATAGTATATATATAATATTAATAGTTTATTTCTCTATTAGCTTATTAGATGCTATAGAGTATATAGGTTCTTTCTACCTTTTTATAACTTAGAATTAATATTTATTATATATTTTAATAAATTACTTAATGTTTTTATAGTAGCTTCTTTAGTAGTATTACTATAAAACTCTATAATAAGTACTTTCTTTACTCTAATATCTACTAAAGTTATATATATTATAGAGAATTTAACTATAAGTCTTTTTATTATTTACTATAAGTTTAATAAGAAAAGTATTATTAGTAAATCTTTATAATTTTTAACTATAAACTTTATATCTAAGGGTTTTTTTTCTTAAAATTTTTAAATATAAAAAAGGTTTATTTTCTTTAATTACTTAAATATTATTAAATAAGTTATTATTTTAATTAAGTTTTTAGTATATTTAAACCTTAAAACTAGTATTTTATAGTTTAAATTACTTAAGTTAAATATAAATACTAAGCTTAAGTTACTTATTAAGTTACTAAGCTCTCTTTAATCTTTTAATTTAGCTATTTAGTTTTTTATTTTTTATAATATTTCTTTCTAATAAGTTAACTTTATATCTTTTATACTAACTTTTAAACTAAAACTAGATTTAAACGCTTTTACTAGGTAGATTTTTAGTACCCCTAGCTTAGTAAGTATTTATTTATTAATATTATTATTATTAGATTTCTTATTATCTATATATTTTAGCTATCTAGATAAAGTATTAGTAGTAGTATATTACTTTCTAAGTATATATTTAACTTTAAAGTTAAATAGTTATATCTATATAAGCTATTAAGTTATTAGTATACCTAGATAATTAGTTACTACTTTATTTAGTTAAGCTACTAGTATATTTATATTAACTTCTAGGATAAAGTAAACTTTAATAATCTATAGCTATAGCTTTTTAAATATTTTTAAAACTCTTTAATATTCCTACTTTATAGTATTATAGTTTCTACTTAGTATTATTTTAAACTTTACTTTTATATTTACTAGCTAAACTCTCTTAGTCTTTAAGTTAACTTAGCTTAAGAAACCTTTATATTTATATAAACTAGTATTAATAGCTATAATAATTACTTTAGCTTTAGGTCTATAATTAATGTATATTAATACTAGTATACTAATTATTATATTCTATAAAGTTCTTATTACTTTTCTATAAATATTAAGATCCTAATACTACTTTACTTCTTTCTTAAATAAAGTATAAATTAATATAGTAATTATTTTAAAGTTTTTAACTTAGATCTTAAAATATATATATAAGCCTAAGAAACCTTTTACTTCTATAGTATTCTCTAGTTCCTTTTAGTTTATAATCTTAATAACTTTATTTATAGATAGCTCCCTTTCTTTTAAGTTATAGATAAAGCTTATAATATCTAAGCTTATCTTATAGAATTATAACTTAGTATTAATAGCTTTACTAGCTTTTTCTATTCTTTTTAGTATTTTATCTAGATTTCTAAATATACTTTAAGATAAATTATTTAATCTTAGGTAAAGCTTTCTTATTATTATAGTTTATATATAGCCCTTTAATATTAATATTATCTATAAATAATTTAGTAACTAAGGGATAAATATCTTCTAATATTTAGTTTATAATTTTTATAAACTAAGTAACTAAGTTAGTTATATTTATAGGTAATATAGTATATCTTAGTAATTTAAGAGGAGTAAAGAAAGTAGTTATATCTCTACTTCTCTTATCTAGTATTATTTAATTATACCTAGAATATAGATCTACTAGGCTTATAATTTAATATCTAATAAAGTCCTTAGTAAATTTATCTACTAATAAAGGTAAATTTATATCTCTTAATATAATAGTATTTAGTTTAGTTACTAAATTAAATAATAACTTAATAAGTATTAGGTTATTTTTTTATAACTAAAAACTAAAAGTTCTTATATAGCTTATTTATAATATTTAAAAGTACCTTTATTAAGCTTTTCTTTTATTATTTAAATTACTATTAGTATTAGTACTCTAGGGTATTAAAAGTTTAAGTTTTACTATACTTTATACTTAATAGTTTTAATAACTATTAATAGTAATATATTATTATAAAATTATTTATACTTAGTTTAATTAAAGGTAAAAACTTTTTTTTAATTAATTATTATTTCTTTTAATAGCTTTCTTTCTATTAGTTAAAGTAAGTCTCTAATATTTAGTTATTTTAGTCTTTTTAGTATTAGTTTAAATTATTTTAAAATATCTATAATTCTAGGTAGTAGATATTATTAATAGTTCTTTTACTTATTTTTATAAAGTATCTTTAGCTCTAGATCTTTTATACTAGTTCTCTCTTATTTATAGGTATATTACTACTTTTATTTAACTTATTAATAGATTAAACTTTCTTATCTTTTATTTATATATTATATTAATTTAAATATATTAGTTTCTCCTCTTATATAAACTAGGTAGTTTTTTAATATTCGAACTTCTTTATAAAGTCTAGGTATTTTATTAATAATAAGGGATTAATATTAATAGTTATATACTCTAGAAACTTAATTTTTAATAGTATTTCTAAAAATAAAAGAGATAGTATTTTATTTCTTTTCTTATTTAAAAAAGACTTACTCTTAAGTTAAGTTAGTTACTTATATTAGCTTACTATATTATCTTTTATAGAATTATTATTATTACTAGTAGTAGACCTATAGTTACTTAACCTAGTCTTTAGTTTTTTAACTTAGAATTATATCTATTCTTAGTATTTAATTAAATTATTTTAGATAAATACTTTAACTTCTATAGTATTAAATTACTTTATATATATAGTCTTAGTATTTATTTTTACTATAGTAATATCTTTAGTTTATAGGTTAATAATTAATATAAAAACTAGTTTATCTTTATTTATACTTAGGTATTTAAAGATAACCTTTACTCTTTTTATAAATAAGAAACCTAGTACTACTTTAATACTAGATATATCTATAATATAAAATTTAGTTTAGATTATATTATCTATTATTACTAGTATATTATCTATAAAGCTAATAAATCTAAACTTATTCTTTATAATAGTTCTTAGTAATATACTTTAATTCTTAGTAACTAGAATATTAAACTAACTTATAATATTAGTAGTAATAATACTAACTTTTACTTTAGTATCTAATATTACCTTAATATCTACTAGTTTTAATTATTCTATAAGTATAATAATAACTTTAAGTATTAGTAAATAGTAGTTTAAATACTTAGAGTAGTTTTCTATAAGTATAAGTATAACTTTTACTTTATTAATAATATTAAAATTATTAAATAGTTTCTACTTATTATTAATAATTAATATTTTTTATTTTAAAGTTTATATTCTTAGTATAGTTCTTCTTTTTAAAAACTTTCTTATTTATAAATATAAGATCTATAAAGAGATTATCTCTTTTAATATAAAACTAGGTAATATAACTAATTAATTTAGTAACTTACTTAATATATTTTTATAATTATATTTTATATTTAATAAAGTATTTAAGATAACTTAATTTTTAAGCCTTTTTAGTATTTTAGTAACTTAAATTAGCTTTCTTACTAGTATATCTTTATAAACTTTAGCAGTTATTAATATATTACTTTTATTATAACTATTATTTAAAATATTATATAAAAACCTTCCTTTCTTAGTTTATAGTATTTTTATCTATCTATAAGAAGCTTATTATTATACTTTATTTTATAATATTTAACTTTTACTAGCTTTATTCTTTAGAATATAAAGCTACTTTAGTATTATTTATATATATTTTTATTATAGTAGAGTTTATATTTACTTCTTTTATAATAATATTCTATATCTACACTAATCTATTATTAAATAAGTTAGTTTTATAAATAATATTAAGATATATTTATTTTATTTTTAAATACTTTTAAGTAATCTATAGTACTTTCCTTCTTCTTAGTTTAAGCTTCTTATATAACCTTATAATTCTTAGCTTTCTACTATAATACCTACTCTTTATTTTTAGAAATATAGCTATACTTAGTATTTAATATTTTTATAATAATTTAATTCTATTATAGACTATTATTATTAAACTAAACTAGGGTTATTAGTTTATTAAGATTCTAGAGTTTAATATAAATATAATTATTATTATTAAACTTATAAATAATACCTATATTAATAAATATCTTATAGTTATAATATTAATTTATATACTTATATAGCCCTTATAGTTATATATTAGCTATTTAAATGTTTTAATACTATTTATAGTTTATATCTTTTTATTAAGTAGTATAACCTTTATACTTAATTTCTACTTACTTTAATAAACTAACTTTTACTTTTTAAGCTTATAAAGATACTTTCTCTACTATAGCCTATAAGATATAAAGTTTATTAAGGCCCTTTATAATCTTATTAATTTTCTACTTAGATAAAACTCTTCTTAAATTAACTATATCTTATATAAGGGGTAAAACTAATTTAAATTACTAATAATTATTAACTAAGTAGGTTTATTATTATCTTTAAATTACTTTCTAAGTATTAAACCCTTTTAGTTCTAGCTTCTAATAGAGTAAATATTACTAGTAATTCTACTATTTTTTACTCTTAGACTAAATTATCTATATCTTTAAGTACTATATAACTAGTTTTAATATATATATATATACCTCTCTAAATAACTTAATATTATTTAAATCTAGTTTTTCTTTTTTAGAAGTAAATCTTATTTCTTTAACTTTAAAATTAAGTAGTAGTAAAAAGAAAACTTAAAAGTTAATATTTTATTAGTAATATTTTTATTCTATAAATACTTTATACTAATTTTATAAAATTTTTAATAATAATTATATATCTAGCTTTAAGTTATAGTCCTTTAGTTTATAAGAACCTTAAAGTTTTAAATATATTTTTTAAAGTAGCTTAGTATATAAAGAAGTTACTCTAAGTTTTAATATTAATACTTTTTTAATAAAACCTTCTAGAAGTTGTCTTAACTAGTAGAGTTATAATATTTAATTAACTACTTAATATCTTTATATAAGAGTAAAGATTATATAATTAGTAAACTACTTCTTTTTTTTATTATTATTAATTACTTTATAGTTTTTTAAAACAATAATTTAATACTTTAAGATATATTATTACTTTCTTATTATTAAAGTAAGAGCTTTTATATCTACTAAGTACTAGTATTAGGTAATAATAAACTATTCTTAGAGCTTTTATATTAATTAATAAAAGTAGATTAGTAAGATTACCTTACTTTTTTAATAACTCTTTAATTAAATTATTAAGTAGCTTTAAAGTCTTTTAGTTTAATTTAAAAGATAAAGTATTTAATCTCTTACTTTTTATAAATATATTACTAATACTTAATAATAATTAATTTAAGTAGTAAGAAACTAGAGAAAGATATAAAGCTAATAAAGTATAAGTACTTTACTAATTAACTATTATATTAATAACTTCTATATAATATATATCCTTCCTCTCTTTATATACTTCTTTTATTTATAGTTTAGGCTTCTAAACTAAGACTATAAATACTTTTTAAGTAAGATAGCTAAAAATAATAACTATATTAATAGTTAAATTACTACTAAGTACTACTTAATACTTAGTTTTACTTTTATATAACTAATATAAATAACTTTATATTATTTGTTATATTATTATTTTACTTAAACTATAAATTTAAGCTATTACTAAATTAATTTAGCTAAAAGAAGTATATTATACTTCTTCTTACTATTTAATTTTCTAATACTCTAGGTCTCCTACTTCTTTAAAGCTTAGTTCTAGCTTATCTTATAGAACGTTTATTAGTTCTAATTAACTTACCTTTATAGTCTTTTAAGATTAAAATATTATTTATTATTATAAATATTGTTTAGTAGAGAAAACTAATTAAATAATTCTCTAATAGTATATAGTTGGAATTATTAATAATTAATTTTATTAGTATAAAATAAAGTATTATACCTATATATATTATTATAGCTCTATTTATAGTTATTATTCTAATCTAAGTATTTTTATAATTTATCGAATTTCTTTATTATCTTAAAACTTTTAACTATATTTAATTTATAGATTTTTATTTTTATTTTTATTAATCCTTTAAAAGAGCTAAAGTTACTTCTTTCTTTTAATCAAAGAGCTAAGAAATCTATTATCTAGCTTAACAACTTATTATCTCCTTATATAAGTTATTATAAAATATATAAGAGGGTAATATATAGCTATATATATTAAAGTTATAGAATATAGAGATATAGATAAGTTAAATAATAGATATATATATATATTAATTTAAAGGCTTCTTTATAATAGTAATATATAATAAATAATAATAGATTAGTAAAAAGTAATAATAAATAATAGTAAAGTTTATAGCTTTATAAATACTATATATACTAAAATAAGTAGTAGTAGCTAAGTTTTAATTACTTAACAAAAATAGAATCGCCCTAGTATACTATAAGTTCTCTAGTAAATTTACTATAATATATATTTTAATTAATTTAGTAATTATCTTTTATTTTACTTATTTTATACTTTTATTACTTTTATAAGTATAAATTAAAAAAAGCTTTATATTTATTTTTTCTTTCTTTACCTAGAGCTAGTAAGTAAAGTATCTATTTATAGTAATTATAGATTTATTATTATTATACTTTATTTTATATACTAAAAGACTATATTAGTACTTTATCTAAGTATCGAACTAGTAAAGTACTATAAATACTTTATTAAGTTTTTTATTCTTTAAAAAGTATTTAAAGAGCTTTCTACTATACTTATCTTTAATTACTAATAGCTAGAGAAAACTATTAAGTACTAGAGGAAAGTTAAAAAGATTCTATATAATATACTAAAATAAATAAAGTACTTTCTTTTCTAATAAGCTATAAGTAATTACTTACTTTATATATATATAAATATAATATTTATACTAAACGTAAGCTATACTACTTATTTTAATATTATAAGTATTATATATATAAGTATATATAGAGCTTTTAGTCTTAAATAACCTATTT
Organism: Pezicula neosporulosa; assembly: GCA_009805495.1. Taxonomy (NCBI): domain Eukaryota; kingdom Fungi; phylum Ascomycota; class Leotiomycetes; order Helotiales; family Dermateaceae; genus Pezicula; species Pezicula neosporulosa. Next base: position 18,716 of record SELE01000024.1, read on the forward strand.
ATATATACTATTTTTCTTCTATATTTATCTTTAGTTTAAGGTAATCCCTTATTCTTCTAAAGCTTATATAAAGCTTTCTTAAAAGTATTAAAAATATTAGAACACCTTCTATACTTAATAGAATTAATAATAGAACATTAAAGTAGATAGAGAATTATTTATATTTTAGAAAAGCTAGATTATATATATAAGTAAACTCCTTAACTATTATACTACTTTTTTAACTTTTATATTAAAGTATATAGTTTAAACTATAGTACTAAACTTTTGTTTTTCTTAACTAAGCTTCTAAAATAATATTTATATAAAAATTCTTAACTAATACTATATTAGTTAATACTAGATCTTTAATAGCTTTACCCCTTACTTTATTTAAGATTCTTTTTATAACTCTTTTTCTCTAACTAAGTATAAGAAGACTTATAGAGCCTACCTTTATATATTTAACTAGTCTAGCTTTTATAAAGAAGCTTAGTATAAGTAAATCCTTAGAGTTAACTAAGTAAATAGTACTATAATTATCTAATAATATACTTTCTAATAGTAAGTAATATTCGAAATAAAGTATAATATAAATACTATTTCTGGAACTTATAAATTATAGATTTATAATAGTAATATTAATAGTTCTAAGGTAGCTTATTCTAGTACTTCTATCTAATAAACTATTTAAGTTAATTATTAATAAAGTAGTTATATTATTAAAATTAGCTTAGTACTATCCTTTTAAAATATCTAGCTTTTTAATTACTATAAGAATAAACTATTTCTTACTTTTAAGCTTTTTTTATAGATTTAAAAATTACTTTTAAGTAAGTTTTATCTTTAGTTCTTTATTTTTTTCTTTTATTAATATTTTCTTAAACTATCTACTAGTTACTCTAGTAAATATATATTTAATATATATATACTTCTTTAAAGACTATTTATATATCTTACTATTTAATTAATATAGGTATATATAGTACTTTATTATTAATAAACTATAGTTTAATTAATTTAAGCATCTACTAAGGCTTATAAAAATTACTAGGTTATATATTTCTATACTAGTTATATTTTTATTTATAAGTATATAGAACTATATTCTAAATTAGTCTAAAAAGTAAGTTATTTAGTTAAGTTCTCTTACTTTAATAATTTCTATAAGCTATATATTTACCTAAGTAGAAGTTATTTTAACTATAATAGCTTATAGAAAATCTTTAATAATAAGTAGTCCCTTAACTTTAGTAACTTTATATAACTTAGCTATTAATAAAGCTCTTAACTATTCCTTATACTATATAAGTAGGTCTCTTTAAAAGTTTCTTACTTTATTAAATACCTTATAGTAATATTTATACGCTCTTTTAGTATTATTTATATCTAATAAAGCTAGTTGCTTCTTAAGTTTTATATATTAATTACTATAAAGAGATTATATTTTTAATAGTAAGCTTAGTAATAATTAGTATAACTAGGTTAAGGTTTATAGTACTAAGTACTTAATTTTATATTATTTAATAGTATATAAAAACTTATAGCTACTCTATATATTTAATTATATAAGATTAAATAAGTAAATTAAACTCTTTCTTAATATTAAGTAGTATTACTAGAATAGTAGTTAAAAGCTTACCTTTATTAACTACTAGTTACTAATCTAGGTTTTATACTTCTAGAGCTTAATAATACTATTTTTACTATATTTTATTAAGTTCGGTAACTAGTTTACCTATTGTTTTAGCTTACTTAAAAGGTTCGTTAATAATATAAGAAGTATTTAGCTCTTCTAGATTAATCTAAGCTTAAATTCCTTAAGAGTTCTTATAAGCTTTAAGATATTAAAACTATATAAGTTATTTATTATAATCTATAAGCTTAGTATTAAGGATAATAGCTTATTCTTTAACTAAAGTTATATTATTATATACTAAGTAAGAAGAGGAAGAAAATTAGTAAAGTAGGTAAAGAAGAGTAATAAAAGAAGAAATATAAGATTAATAATCCTAAGTTTTTTTTAAATTTTATATAAGTAGTTAATAGAAGTTTATTTACTCTCTAGGCTTATAACTATTATAGTTAAAATAAGAAACTTTAAATAAGTATTTATATATATAGAAAGATATTATATTATTATCTAAAGAAGAAGAAGAGAAGAAAGTTATAAGCTTTTAAGCTTCTCTATTTATACTAGGTAGCTTTATTAGTAAGCTTAGTAGTAAGTTATATAAAAATAATAAGCTTAAATTATATAAGGTATAGCTTATTCTTATAATAATATTTTTAATATTTTCTAGTAATAAGTAAAAGTATAAACTTTATATAAAATAAGTTCTAGAAAGGTTTAAAAAGTATAGTTTATTTACTAAGCTTTTAAAATATACTTTTAATACTAAGTATATTAAATATTTAAGCTATATTATTAATATAAAAAGTATAACTATAGATCTTAGTTATATAAAAGCTATTTAATAATAGCTTACTCTTATATTATTTTAAAAACTTTAAGTTTTCCTAGGATTTATAAATTTCTATTAGTAATTTATTAGTTATTACTTAGTAATAGCTTAATTATTTACTAATATACTAAAAAGTAACTAAAAGAAAAAGAAGTAAAGATCTTTTAATTAAAGTTCTTTAAAAGATAAAGTATTTAAAGTATTTAAAGATACTTTTACTAAAGTACTTATACTAATATATTTTAATTTAAAAAAGCTTATTAAGCTAAAAACTAATATATTTAAATTTATAATTATAAGTATCTTATTATAATTAGTAGTACTAGTAAATAACTAGTTAAAATTAATTTAGTATCTAGTTATTTTCTTTAGTAAAAAGCTTAATTAAGCTAAGTTAAATTATAGTATATTAGATTAAGAATTACTAGTAATTATCTAGAGTTTTACTTACTAGTATTACTACTTAGAAGAAAGTATATACTTTATTAAAGTTTTTATAAATTATAATAATTTATATTATTTTATAACTATATCTTTTATTAGTTTATAGTAAGTAAGGTAGGCTTAGTAATTAATAGCTTATAACTTTATTATATTTTATAAAACTAATAAAACTAACCTTATAGATAAACTCTTATAAAGATTTAACTATAAACTAATAAATAATAAAGAAAATATTATATTATTTATACTTTAGTAGAAATTATATATAGTAAGAAACTAAGGCCTATTATAAAGCTTAATTAAAACCTTTAAAAGTTATAAATTAATAAAAGCTTAAAGAATAGTTACTATACTTAAAAAATTAAATAATTAATTTAGTAATCTTAGCTTAGTTAGTACTTTAACTAAAGATATCTAGTATAGTAAAGATACTTATAATATAAATAAACTTATTAATTAAAAGTAGAATATAATAAAGTTATTTAATATAAGACTAAAGAAAGACTATTTAGTACTATAGATTATTATATTAAAAGCTATAGAATTTAAAATAATATATTTACTAACTTTAGAATTATTACTATCTCTTCTATTAGAATTATAAAAGAAGGATATTTTTACTATAAAGAAAAATAAGAAAATTACTAAAGGAGTAGATAGTAAAGATATAAAATAAAAACTTAATAATTAAAGACTACTAAGGTACTAGTAAAAAGCTTATATATTACTAAATATAATTATTTAAGTAGAAATTATAAAAATTAACTATAATAATTTATTTATAAGTTATTTTAGTTAAAAGAAATCTATAAAAATAATATAAAGAAAGTATTATTAGTTTAAAATAGTATAAAATATAAAGAATTTTATAGAATTATATATAAATTATTAAAAAGTAAAGGTTCTTTACTAAAAAACCTCTAGTAAAATATAAGTATTACTATTACTAAAAGAATTATTTAAGTTAATTAATTAAAACTTTATTATAAATCTACTACTAAGTATAGATAGTATTATAAAATAAACTTATAATTTAATCTTAGTAATTATAAACTACTATATAAAATATTATTAATTAATCTCTTATTAAAAAACTATTAATATACTAAAGCTTACCTAGCTATTTATCTTATATTAAATATAAAACTTTAAAATACTAAATATTATTATTTTAAATAAAGGTTCTTTATTTATAAGTAAATTCTAATTTATCTTTTATTTTTATCTTAAAATTATTAGAGGATTATTAATAGTATTTTATCTATAGATAAATAAATAAATAAAAATTATTAATTAAATAATAAAAATATATTTAAGATATTATATTTATTATAATTAAAATAATTAAGTAAACTTACTACTAATAGTTAAATTTATATATAATAATATAGTTTATAAATTTATTAAAATTAGTTTTAAATAAAGTATAATATAGTATTTTACTAAAGACTTACTAAAGTATTAAAGATAATCTCTAAGAGAGGGAAATACTATCTATAAAAGATAAAGTAAAAAAAATTATTAAAATTAAATAAAAGATAAAAGCTTACTAGATTAAAACTAAAGAGTTATAAGTAAAATAATATAATATTAAGTATATACTATATAAATTTAATATTAATAATATAATAATACTATTAGTAAAAAATATTAAGATTATTAAAGTTAATAAAAAGTTAAATAATAAATTCTTAGAACCTTTTAAAATTAAAAAGTAAATTAAGAAGCTAGTATATTATTTATTATTACTAATAAAATATTAGTAACTATATAATATTTTTAATATTATACTATTAAAACCTTATATTAAAGATTTTAATATAGAGGTTATAATACTAAATTTAATAAATAGAGAAGAATAATAAGAAGTAAATAAAATATTAGAAAAAAGAAAAAAAAATAAAGTTTAAAAGTATTTTATTTAATAAACTAAATATAAACTAACTAATAACTAGTAAAAACTAAAAAGCTACTTAGAAAATTATAAAGAAATAATAAAGTAATTTAATAAAGAAAAAAATAAAAAGTTAAAAAAAAAAAAGTTAATAAAAAAATAATAACTATAAAGAAGAGTATAAGATTAAACTAATAAAATATTAGATAAATACTAATAAAAAAATAAATAAAAGAAATAGTTTAATTAAAAAAACTATTTATAACTATCTATTAAAAGTTATAAAAGAATATATTAAAAAAAGTATTAAATATTAATATTTAAAAAGCTTTAAAAAAATCTATCCCTAGATAAATACTAAAAAAATACTAGTAAACTACTAAAGAACTAGTTATTACTAGCTTCTTTCTAAGTTCTATAATAATTTTACTTAACTTAAAGATTTTATTAAGTTTACTTATAAGTTATTTAAACCTTTATTAATTAAAAAGTAGTAATACTATTAAAAACCTATAAATAATTAATAAAAGATTATTAAAAAGCTTAAAATAACTACTTATACTTTTAATAATAGCTAAAAGAACTTTTAAAGTATATATAAAATAATTAGTACTAGCTTTAATAATAAACTAGATTATAAAGGTACTTTAATTAATTACCTAAGTAATATTAGTAAAGATTTAGTAATAAAAGTTTAATATATAAACCTAAGAAGTCTTTTTAAGTTCTTTATTAGCTTCCTTTTATAAATACTTAAGATACTTAATAATTAAATTATAAATATTTTAAGCTTTAATAAGAGAGTTATAAACTTTAATTAAAAAAGTTATATTATTTTAAAGAGCTATATTACTAGTATTAATTATATACTAAAGGTTTTTAAGTTTATACTAAAGATTTAGTAAATACTAGCTAAATATTAACTAATACTTAAAAATAATTTTAAAGAAAAATTTTATAAAAAAGTATAGTTTATTCTTCTTAATATAGTTACTATACTTTCTAGTAGTATTAGTAGTATCTATCTAATAAATTTAACTTAGAAATAAATTATACTTCTTTATATAATAAGTATAGTATTAGTAAAGAATAAAGAAAAAATTTTTAATAAAAATAAAATTATTAAAAAGAAGATAATATTAATTAAAAGATATATAACTCTTCTTTTTATAAATAAGAAATAGTATATAAATATAATTTATAAAGTTAACTTTAATAAACTTCTTATAAATAACTTATTCTTCCTTATATTTATAAACTTCCTTAGTTACTTAGCTAGTAAACGTTTAATTATTAACTAATAAAAGACTAGTAAAGATCTACTTATTATTTATAGTAATAGTATTTAAAAAAGCTTTAAGAGAATTAATAAGTTCTTAGAAAGAAGAATTAATAAAAGTAATAAAAGAATTAATAATTTCTAAAGTATTAATAATAGTTTAACTAAGTTAAAGCTTAGAAAAAGAAGTTTACTTTAAAGTACTAGTAATCTTTAGGATAATAGCTAGAGAAGAACTAGTACTTAACTAGTACTTCTTTTTAAAAGAAGTAAACTTATTTTTATCTTTATTATTATCTTTAATTAAATTAATTTTATACTTAGTACTAGTCTTAACTAAAGCTCTTACTTTCTTAGTATTAACTACTACTTAATATATAGAAAAAGAGTATAATTTATTATTAAATATTTAGTACTTATAAGTTCTCTTTTTTAAGTTCTTTACTAGCTTTATACTAGTAATAAGCTAGATAGTTAAAGAACTACTAACTAAAAAATTAGTAGTATCTATAAAGCTTTTAAAATCTACCTTATTTTAAACTACTTTAGTTAACTTTATTATAATAATTACTAGTAGTAAACTAGTAGTATAAAAGAAAAAATATAAAATAAAGTAAAATTATAAGAAAGAAGAAGAAGTAGAGTTTAATAAAGATTATTATTTTAAATTTTAATATTAGTATAATTTTATATATTAATTAAATAATAAAACTAAAAGATAATTTAATTATTTATTAATAATAACTTAATATTTTTTTTACTAGATATTTACTAGTAATACTCTAGCTATATATTAATAAAATATAAATATAAATAAACATTTTATATAATAAATATATATACTTACTATAAGAGGGGGAATAATATAAGGATTAGCTATATAATCTTATAAAACTATATAACTATATTATATATTAGTAATACTTTAACTTTATAGATAGAATACTTAATAAAAGTAATTTAAAAATAAAAATTTAATTAAGCTTTAGTATATATTTAGTTATATACTAAAGAACTACTAGAGGGGGAGTTTTATTTATATATATAGAGAATATAACTTAGTTTTTCTTTTATAGTAATTAGTTTATTAAAACTACTTAATATATACTTTACTACTTTTAATTTTACTAACTTATTACTTAGTAATTTACTCTTAGTTATATTAAGAGAACCTAAAGTTTAATAATATTTAAAAAGTATTATATAAAGTTTTAATATAAAAAATAAACTAAAGGAAAAGAAAAGAATATTATTATTTAAAAGTAGCTTTATATTAAATATTATTATACTTTAATTTTTAAACTATTTTATTAAATATATAAAAACTAGCCTAGACTAAGAATATAAGCTTCTTTTATATAATAATTATTAAAGCTATAGAACTTTAAAATTTATTAATAAAATACTTATATATAATATTATTTTTATTATTTTTTACTTATATATTATATATATTATATAATCTCTAGATATTAAAGTATTTTAATACTATAAGTACTAGTATAATAAAGTTATTTAATATATTATAAAAAACCTTAATTTTAAATATATAATTACTTTTTTTTTTTTAAAGATTTTAAAGATATTTAAATAAAAACTTTTATAATATTAATAATAAAATATATTTAAAAGAAGTTTAATTATTAAAGGTTTTATATTATAACTATTTAAAAGAATATAAAATAATTTTTAAAGTAAATAACTAAAAAAAAAGAATCTTTTTTATTATCTTTATTAACTTTTTAAATATTAATAATTATAAAATATATTAAATATAAAATAAAGATTATATTATAGAAAGTATTACTTATCTTAAGTAGTTTATTTTATTAAGCTTTTAAATCTTTATAATATAGAACTAAGAGAGTTCTTTATAATAAAAAAGTTTAGAAAATAAAAAGAAATTAACTATATATAAAAGTTAATAAATTTACTTAAAAGGTATTATATAATTAAAAATATTTATAAATAAAAAGTAAACTTATTAATAAAATAACTTAAATAATAATTAATAAAAGAAATACTAAAGTAGCTTAAAAGAAAGCTAAATAAAAAGCTTAAATACTATTTATTTATAAAAATAAAAAGAAAAATAAGTTAAAAGTTTATAAAGTTATATATTATTAAATTAAATAATATAAAGTTAAGTTAAATATTAACTCTTATAATATTAAAGCTAGTTATTTAATTATTCTAATACTAAACTTAAAAAAGATAATAAAAGAAAAAGAAGTTTTTTAACTACTTAAGTTATTTTTTAAAGTTTAACTTATAAAAAAAAAAAGTAATAAAGTAAGTAAATAAAGATTTAGTTATAATAGAAGATAGTTATATTAATATTAGTATTAGTAGTACTAGCTACTAAGAAGAGTTATTAAGTAGTTATTTTTTATACTTTATCTTTAATTTAAAGTTTAATTTTATAGATTTTAATAATAATTTTAATTTAAAGGTTAATTTAAACTAATTATAAATTTTATAAAATATAAGAGGTATCTTATTATTAAAATTTATATATATTTATACTAAAAAAACAATATAAAGTAATTTTAGCCTATTTTACTTCCTAGCTTATTTCGCTTCTATTAACTAGAAGCGACTGCAATGTATAAGGCTCCGGAACAGATAGACCTATCGCTAACAATTAGTTAGAAAGAAAACAAGCCTAATTACCAGAACAAGAAGTATACTAGTGATATATGATTATATATTCCCTAGTCTACCTAGTTCTAGGAGTTAGCAACCCGCTATTTGGTATATAGATTATACCAACAATATCTTACACCAAAATTAAAGAGTACAGCAGTAAGGTAAGTATTTCTCAAACTCAAAAATTCCTGTTTTGTCTTCTATTATAAAGTAGTATCTGAATTGTATCTTTCTTTGAGGTGGTCAGTCTAACTAAGAGAAAACCTTGTTCAGTGTACTGTATACTTTTTTATACTTATACTAAAAATAAAGGGGTTTCAAGTAGTTGTCAACGTGTCAAGTCAAATTAATTTGTATAATAAAAGGAGTCTATTATTATTATTATTATCATCATCATCATTACTCTAAGTTAGATCAATGGAGATTTAGAAGGTAGAGTTTGTAATGTGTTATAAAGATTCATTATTGTACAGGCTATATCGTGTCATATAGTATCTTAATGGCACTGTACATTTTATAGATCTGTGAGGTGGGAGGTTTATAATTTACTGGATGTGATCACTGCCCTGTCTATCTAGAACACCTTCTTCAAAGAAAAGAGTTATGTTCTTTTTCTTGAAGAGATACAACGTCGCTGTCGGCATCGACAACACATAGTTGGCTAAATCCTCTTTCTATTATTTCCTCTTATTTTTTTTTTGTTCTTCTTGAAGACGCACAACCACAACCCCTGTCTTAACCTTAGTGGCAAGACGCCCTCGTCGGTCTATATGCTTTTCCCAACTACTCCAATCGTCAACTGCAGCGACAATGTCAGCGTTCCAGAAGCGAATCAAGGTGTCAATGCTCGCTGCACGCGCATCTCTAGTCTCTCTCTATCTTTCTATTAATGCAAACCAAGAGCTAATATGAATCACTAGTTACTAGGCCTCTTATATTCCCATAGTGTAGGTGGATGACATAAGAAGTCTCTGTCATAGCGGATACTTGTGTTATATGAAATCTCGTTGCTAGGTAGTTTCTGTGTACTTCTAAGATAGAAAAATATTAAATACAATGGCTTCTGCACTTGATTGGAAGCAGAACGAAAAATAGCAGGTGCATACTTCAGACAGTAATAATGTTTTCTAATCATTCGATTCGCTAGTCTATGGTAGACTTTGTTGTAGTTTTGAACAAGGAATCGTGTTATGTTGTATTTATAGGGATTCCTTTGGAAAGAAAGGAATGTTCTGCTTTGGTGATGGGGTAGGTGTGAGTTGTCCAGATAGCAAACTAACTATCTGAGTCCTATAGTGAAAAGAAAAACCTGTTTGTTGCACGGAAACTAGCAGTTTGTCAAAAATCAACAACGCATAAACGACAACTTGCAGAGCTGTTTGTATCGGTTGCATCTGTCAAGTGGCTGCGGAAGGAAAGTGCAGGTCCCCGGCGTCCACAGTTCCTTCCTCGACTTTCCCAACCACTGGCTTCTCCGGCCATTTATGCTATAAGCCTCTTGGCGTTGCAACTCGACACTGTCAAGCAAACCGGACATCCTCCCCTTTCCTCCAATCCTCACACAGAATGAGACAAGTGTAACGAGCAATACAATGCCACCACTTCTCCACTTCAAGAAAAGGGAGAATGACCCTAATTCCCTGACTTGTTCTTCCTGGAATTGTTGGTCCTACTCTCAGAAAGCGGGGACAATTGCTGGATGTGCACTCTTTGTACTTGGCATTCTTTTCTTGCTGCGGTGGCATTTCAGTACTCGAACTACGAACCAGAGAGTTGATCATCAGGCGCCAATCCCTCGATTACCCATTTCCAATCACAGAAATCAATCTCGATCTGAAAAGAAGGACATAATGGAAACTACAGGAGATCAAAAGAAAGGTAGTAATTGGCCGTGGGGTTTACTGGCTGGATGGGCAGTTGGCAGAGCTAGGAAGGATCGCAAGAAGAAACAAGAGATGCGTAAGCGACGGAGGCGACATTCAAAACGTGAGAATGAAAGAGGAAGGACAAGAGATATTTCGAGGTCCCGAACTGCTGCCTCTTCGTCGTTGCAAAGTTTGAGTATAATATCTCGCTCTCGATCTCGCTCTCAAAGAAGGAAAGAGCCACCCATGCTACTTACACCTTCTATCTCTCCTCGTCCTTCCCAGCCGCGGCAGCAACGAAGACGGGCAAGCGCGCCAGTTTCTGAATCACCTCCGCTGCCTTTTGGCGAAAAGGCTTTTGAGCGCGAGCCGCAACAAAAACTTCCTCAGATCAACATCATTCCACCTACTGACGTGCCATCGTTTACTCCACCATCTAGTAAAGTTAGAACTTCCTATGTTAAGCCGAGAAAACGTGCAGACACGAGTCCAGCTTCTTTACTTCCTGCGGGTACTGGGGTTACGGCTGCGAAGATGGCAGATGATAGATACTATGGGAGGGGCCGTAGAAGGGGGCGTACGGAGAGGAGAGTGAGGATGCTTGGAGACGGGGAAGGCTGGCCCAATATGAGCCATATGAGCCTGTAGAGCAAGGCCGTGGTCTGCGAACGAGAAGGTGAGTTGCAAATTTCTAGTGTCCTACTCCAACTATTCAATTTAAGTCGGTGCTTGAGGTTAGAGCAATAGGACCAGGAGGTAGATTAAGTTCGACTTCATTCTGCTAGCTTATTACAGCCGGTTTAGGTCTGAAGGTTGCAGGGAACTTTTGCAAGCGGCCAGTCTCAGAGTCGATAATCAATCCACAGTTAGCATTACTAACATTAAGAAGTCCAACTCCACCACGACGTCGAAGAAGAGCCCGATCTTTTACACCGTCACCATCACCTGCACGACGCCGCCGACCGAAGAGCAGAAAGGCTGATAAAAAGAAGCGCGATACGTCTCCGGGGGTATGGCGAGACGTTAAATGGTGGACTGCCTTGTTCTGGTCCTTCAAATTCGTTGACTGGCTTATCGAGCCTGAAGGAGGATGGTCAAAATTCCACAAGAAAGAGAAAAAGAGCGAAGAGCACGAAAGAAGGTAGCGTATTCTTGTATCTCTGCTCGCCAGTAACTCAACTGACCGACGTTCCGTGAGAGTAGACCATCACCAGAATCCTTGAGAAGAGTCAAATATCAAGAACGACGCAGACCTAGGGATAGTTTAGATATGGATGAGCGAGATATTAATTTGAGACGAGTGAGACGGGACCGCTATTTCTCAGATCCTAGAGATGGAGATGGTTCTACGTTGACTTCATGTTCCTCATCAGATGATGATCCCAGTGGAACAAGTCGTCAGGCTACTATTGGCCGGAATAGACGTCAAAGACCTCCCCAAGGACGATCGGTCTCTCGTCCCGGAAGGAGATAGGTTCTGATGGGATAATGATTGACGGGATAGCACCTTCAGCGTGGAGGAGGATATGGCCCTGTGGTTGGCATAATACCACGAAGCCTTGTGGAAGTGAAGGAATGTTGTATGATCAAACACATCACAAGTGGGCGGGTGTCAATTTGCGTCCCTGTAGTTTCCCAAGCAAAGGCCACGTGGAAGGCTAGTAATTATGCTTTCCTTTATACCGAGAATTCAAGTCTCCAGTATAAACTCCCATAAATTGAAACTTATACACATTGCCCCAAATTTGAAGTCGTGATATAGAGGGAGCAAACCACCGGCGCTAACCGGGATTTGATGGCTCCGTGCATATTGACATGCAAAGAAGGCCACCCTGTGTGTGACGGTCAGAATGCTGTTAAACAAGCAATGTAGAAAAGTATCGTGCTGTAATTGGATACTGATGGCGGATTGGTCAAGTATGTCTGTACTATCATAAGAGCTCAACACTGCATACATGCAAAGCAGATGCTCTCTGCATGTACTGTACTGATGTTTCTGATGGAGTGTGTTGAAACTAGGAATCAAGCACAATCTGGTTGGATGAAGTATTTGCGTTTCCTTCGCCTGTCTTGTAAGAAAACCAACTAAGGCTTGAACACTTCATATCCATATATCTTGTTGAAATACCCATGATATATACTAGGGTAAGGCGCAAATATTCGGGAGCTGGAGTACGTAAACCATGAATTGATAAGTGTATCTTGATGTATGCTCATCGAACCAAGGCTTTTAAAGCACCAGAATCGAGTAAGGAGCCTTTCAAATCAGCTCGTGGACGATCAACCCTTCGTGCTTTGGCAAAAAACTCATGAAATTCCCATCGACTGGTGATCATCACCAATCATCAGTAAAACGATGGTCTTGATGCTCAAATATCGAGGGCGTAGTCGTCGGATATCACCACAACACAGGCTGGTCACAGTGTCGATGTCTCAAGAGAGCCCTCAGATTTATTCTAAGGATTCAAAATATCACATAATGTATCACCGCCTCATCCTAGTTAGCCTACGAGAAATTAAGATAGACAGCAATATCAGTCGTTGCTTGATTTCGTGTCCCTTGTAAACAGACAGTGAGGGAAGTGTGCCGTTACAATGAAACCTGAGGGAAACACCGAGCCACTGGATGGATAATTGGACGGTACTCCTAGTAATCCTCAGTTCGTCGAGAGGCAGGAGGTTAGATCTGAAGAGCAAAGTAGCTTATTACAGATAGCTCGGTGGAGTACTGTGGGACAGAGCCGTGCTCTGTGTACTTAGACACATAAAATAAGAGGCAGCTCAGAGCCTTCGACAGAATGGATCACTCGTCTCGCTGGGTCGCTGGGCTCTTTCCCCTCCTCTCGCTGGTGGTACTGGTTTAGGGAACATCATAAGTGGTCTTCGAAGTAGGCTGACTAGTTGGAACCAAGTCGGTATTTGTGCTGAGCCTCTCGAACCTGGGATAGCTAAATCTGTGTGGCCCTTGTAGTGGCCATTGGCTATGCCAGAAGAGATGCATTAAAGGATTTTCATGTGCGCAGCATGTTTTCACCATGACAAAGTCATGGATGCACGCTTTCCCTACACCAAGCTCGGCAAAGTTGATCTGCATCTAGATACCTTGACATAATTATGTCCAAGTTGAGGCAAGATGTAACGATGACAGGTTGACAGGTTGACAGGTTAACAGACTAGTAGTCTTCCGCACTTTGGTGAAATCCCGGCAGACAAAGCGCAACATCGCTGCGTGTTCAATGTCTCAGTTTCGGCTGAAGACACCACACTGCTAACCTGTGTCTGCGCATCACAGATGTTTCTGGAACAAATGGCACCGCATAGAGGAAAATGAAGCAGGCGCAGAGGGCGTTCAAATCTGTATTCTTGAAGAATGGTATGACGATGATGATGATGATGCTGAAAGGCGATATATTTATGAAGTGGAATACGGTAGGCCAGTGGGTAATAAAATAGATGAAGAGATACTGGGGAAGAGCCCCTCGTTAGGCCCCGCACGGACCACCTAATCTAGAGCTAAAATCGTCATTGAGGGACCTCGAGCTTCAACTGTCGTTGCCTCTCTCTCTCTGTTCCAATCTGCCACCGTTTGCATTCACCACGACATCCTTTATAGCTTTTGTTTGTCGCGGAAAGCTCCAGAAGGAGCTGACGGCTACGCATCATGTGGAACGACGAGGATAATAACCCATACGGCACCAGCTTTGAGCGTCGCGACAGCAGCGCCGGCGAACCCAGCTCTCCAGGCTCTTGTAAGTCTTCACCTTGCTTTCAATCGCCAACCAAGCAAGCGCCCTCAAAATGATGGAATCAATTTGCCTAGATTCAGATCCAGAATCAGATACTGATAAGGACTGGTGCATAGTAGACCAAGGCTATGGTGGTCCCAGAACTCCCTCTACTATCAGTGAAGAACCCCAGAGGCAACACCCCGGGCTCGATTCACCTCCACAGCGATACGACGATACCAGCGATTTCGATAGCAATGAGGACTATGGAACACACCGAAATCAGCCCAGAAAGCGGGGTGGTTATGACAGTCGAATCGAGCAGATCCTCTACGAGAACCCCGACCTTCCGATCTTGATTGTGGATGCTGGGAAGAGCTCGGAAAGCGGGGGCAAATACATTGTCTATACCATACGCACAGGGGTGAGTAGTTATGGTTATATGGAACGGACGTCCACTGACTTAGTTGTAGGATCTTGAGGTTAGAAGGAGATATTCGGAGTTTGCATCTCTGCGCGATGCACTTGGACGCCTACACCCTACCCTAATCATTCCACCTATTCCAGAAAAGCATACAATGGCAGACTACGCTGCAAATCCGACCAAAGCCAAGCAAGATCAGCAGATTATTGACTTGAGAAAGCGCATGCTAGCAGTGTTCCTGAACAGATGCCGACGTATGCCAGAAGTCCTAGGGGACGGGGTTTGGTGGAGATTCCTGGATCCTAATGCGAGCTGGGTAAGTTGGAAAATCCGATTTCGAGAGTCTCTCTAACAAATGCAGAACGAAGTTTTACATTCTCATCCAATTGCGTCAATACCGAAATCGACTTTGAAAGCCCCGCCTCTCGACCCCGCCAACCCCTCTCCAGCTCATGCCTTTCTCCCCATACCTGCGGCCTCTGCAAAGCTCAAAGCAGCGTCTACCTCGACTATCAATGCTCAAGGCATGCCAAACCAGCCATCCGAATATCTCGCCAGCCCGTCAACAGCTGCGCACACAATACCTGGCCCCCAAGTCTTTGGAAGGTTCCCCCCCGATACTCAAAACCTCAGCGAACAAGACCTTGACCCATATTTCATTAACTTCGAAGCTGCTACCAAGGAACTAGAAATGCTTCTTACTGGTCCTATGGAGAAAGTCAATCGCCGAACTCTGACGCATCTATCATCCTTATCGGCAGATCTTATGGAGCTTGGTGCAAGATTCAATGGCTTCTCTCTCTCTCGGAACCATCACAGACTCTGGCTGCGGCTATTGAGCGCATTGGACAAGCTGTCGATTCATCATACATTGCGACCGAAGAGCTATCGGGATCCTTGGGCGCGAGTTTCGCAGAGCCTATGCGGGAGAGTGCTCAATTCGCGACAGTAGTTAGAAATGTTCTCAGATATCGTGTTTTGAAGAGGGTTCAGCAGGAGATGACTAAAGACGAGCTAATTAAGAAGAAACAACTTCTTCAGTCATTAGAGAACAGCGAATCGGAGGCAAAGCGGATTGATCAATACCTCAATAGCAGTGGCACCGCCAACATACCCAGACGATCAACTTCATCCGGTCGAGATGCTCCCTACCAAAGAAGAGATAATAACCCTCAGGATGATACAGCATCGATTGACTCAGATTTCCCACCTACTCATGGTGATGCAACGACACCTTCTGCGGCACAGGGCGCACCACAGGACGAACAAGCTGCTGCTCTCCAACACCGGAAAAGTTCGAGTGGAAACTTCATAACAAATAGGATTTTTGGACGCATTAACCACGCAATACATGGAGTTGTCGATGTTGATCCGGAGCGTACGCGAAGAGATACCATTGGGAAGACAAGAGAGTCGATCGGGCATCTGGAGCAAGCTCAGCTTGCAGCAGAGGAGGATGTTCAAAATGCTAGTACCGGAATCTTAAAGGATCTAAAGCGCTTCCAGTCGGAGAAGGAAGACGATCTGAAGCGGTACATGGTACGTATCTAGAAGTAGTTTGATTCTCTACGTTCGCTAATTGGTTGCAGCTCGCCTATGCCAAAAGCCAAATCGAATGGGCTAAGAAGAACAAGGAGACTTGGGAGGAGGCTAGGGTAGAAGTCAACAAAATTCAAGAAGATGATTGAAATGGTTGGATTTGGTCATATTGGTTGATGAGCGATGATTTTGGCACAAAGGAGTTTCCGGTGCATTGTTGAGTAATTACCAGGCTTCACCGATAGGCCTTAATAGATAGGCACGCCTATACCATTCAAGCTATACCTTGTAGCCAAACTAGAACCCTATTATGCTATCGGTAAGTTAGTCTGAAGTGAGCTAACTGACGTGCCCCTGTATTAGAAGAGTTCTACTCAAGGACTCCATTTTCAAGTCTATCGTATCATGGGCAGTGGGTACCTTTATCCAAATTGACCGCCGTCGCGCTTGTCAATATCCACTTGTACGGGCAACCATCAAATATCAATAGTGGGGGTATATCTTCATAACGCTGGCATACAGTTCAACTTCATGTTTTACAAATTTTATGCTAGAGACAGATTTTCCATAGCCGTCAAGATTCTGTTGGAATTAGTCAATATATGTTCATCACGTCTCACCCTGTAGAAACAACGCTCAATCGAAAATGACGCTGTACCCTGGAGTTGCGCTAGTCACGGGAGCAGCTTCTGGTAAGTGAAATCGTTTAAAAAGAGTGCATTAATTTTAATATCAAAATTTAGGAATCGGACGCGCAACTGCCGTATCTTTTGCACGAGAAGGCTGTCTCCGTGTCACAATCTGTGACCGCAATCCCCTAGGGCTCTCAGAAACGCAATCACTAATCAAAGCAATCAATCCCTCAACTGAAATCATGATCCTCAACCTAGACGTCACGATCTCCTCCGACATCACCAACATGGTCTCCTCCATCGTCTCAAAATGGGGAAGGTTAGACTATGCAGTAAACTGTGCTGGGATCGGTAATATCGCTAAACGATCTACTGAACTTGACGAAGAAGAGTTCGAGATGATCTATAGGGTTAATTATCGTGGGTGTTGGTTATCTTCTAGAGCTGAGTTGAGGCAGATGGTAACTCAGGAACCGCTGGAGACTCATGATGGGAGATCGGGTTGTAGGGGTGCTGTTGTTAATATTGCTAGTCAGTTGGGTATTGTGGGACGGCCTGCTGCGCCGGCTTATTGTGCTTCTAAGGCGGCGGTTATTTCTATGACTAGGTGTGATGCTATTGATGTGAGTCTTGAGTTTTATCCACCCTCCAATCTTCCTAGATACCTTTCTAGATATTTTGCATTGTTAGTTGGTTGTGAGGAGAGAAGAGAGGTTCTTAAGTGCAGGGAGGTATGCGGAATGGGGATTTTATTGACGGAAAAATAGTATTCGAAGGATGATATTCGTGTTAATTGTATCTGCCCTGGACTTATTGAGTAAGTGGAGTTCTGCTGCTTCTTGTTTTTAAGAGTAGAAGTGAAATTGATGATTTCTAATGTGGTTTTGTAAGTATAGTACACCGATGACACATGGGGATCCAGAGAAATTAAAGGCTATGACTGCTTCGTTGGCTATTGCGCCTATGAATCGGTGGGGACTGGCTCAGGAGGTTGCCGATGCTTGTTTTGTTTTTGTGTAGTAGTAAGGCGAGTTTTATTCAGGGTCATGCTTTGGTGGGTCTTATCTGTCTCTACCTTCTTTATGTAGTGGATATGTTTAAAGCTAATTCGGGTAGGTTGTCGATGGTGGTTATGTGATTAATTAAGTTTATCTGGGGCTATAATGCTTGTAGAAAAATGCTATAAGGAAGGTTGCGAGATATCTTCGCTAACCTAGTTAGGCAGGCAATTGCCATCCATCATTTTCAGTATGGTCCGCTCTTAGTACCCTTGTCTATGTCTTTTTTAAAAGGAGTGTTCTAAGTAAAGATTTATTATCCTACAAAGCTCTGATAAGGCGTGGTTGGTTCTCCTTGACTTGCTTCTTGCCTGTGGTGCTCAATAGAGTTTCTCTATGAAACGTGCTAGTCTTTCGCGGCTGAAAAAGTCTAGGAAGAAGGTATATAAGGGAAGATTTCAGTCAGTATAATTTACTGCGAAGTTGGAAGCCTTTACTTACGTTTTGTATCCTAGAGTCGCTGACAATGGCGTTGATATCTACTTAAAGTTGAGGAAGTTGAAGAAGAATCAAATACTGTATTCTGCTGGGATAGCAGTTTATGTACAGTTTTTAGTTAAAGACCATTTGTGCTACTAAGAGGTTATTCCTAACGGATGAGTTGCTCAAATCTGAATCAAGCCAATTGCATAGATTAAATAAGTCTCAGTACTCAGACTGAGTTCACCTACCTATTTGTAACTATCAGTCTCTTAGCTACGCTCATGCAGCAGCAACTACATTCTATGGAGCATTTCTTGCTTTCTACATTGATGCTTTCTGTCGATTAGAACTAATAAATGCTACTAGCATATAATATATCCCCTGCATCTCTATCAAATATTCAATTCACTAATTTTACATGTCGGTTGCTGCATTGCGCCTGTATATCCATCTTTATCGTGTTGACCTTTCCTCTGATAAGATATTTATTAGAGATAAATATGTAAGATACGAAAGCAGTTCTCAGGGACTTATATATATTGCTTCATCCCCTCCCCCCATAAGCTTAAATTTATAGTTTTCTCCCCTGAAGTAATTGACTAATTGACACTATGAAATAGCGTCGCTTTCCGCTCCTTATCCGGCGACATAGATTGTTAGGCTATTCTTTCCTATATGATGAACTTCTGAAGCACGTCCAATGTGCGGCTCTTGACTCTAGGCTTTGGTTGGCTCTTGTGGCGATCTTAAACTAAGCCTATAACAACATGTCGATCTGGCGTTCAAGGTGACGCAACTCCAAATGGCTCCAGGTTTATAGTTGGCAGGCCATACCCCTTTCTTGTTGTCTGAGGGGTGTTTAGTTTGCCATTAATTCAAACCCCTCACCAGGAGTCGGATAATACGGCATCAAATTGTCGATTGCAACATAGTATAATAAGGCCCAACTCACTGACTATTGCTATACTACAAGCTGACCCGACCCAAACTGCGGTAAAAAAGCTATGTTATGAAGTGAACTTGGAATAATCCATAGATCTTTGGTTTCTAAGAAGAAACCACCTAATAGTTTTGAACACCTCTTGATAGTGTCCTTTTATTGATTAGTGATGTTGAACATCTTTCGGGCCTTATTCACGAACTCTAAGCGCTGTCATATCGCGAGCTGCTCTATAGCGAGCACCGGGAGATATCCAGTGGCTGATCACTTGCACCGCCTTCTTTCCCCTGAACTTACCAAGATGTCGGGTCAAAACCAGCGTAAGTAAATGATATAATACGGTCTCTTCTGAGTTCTGAGCGGTGCCGGAATATAACTAGGCTCATGACTAGGTCGTGGTTGCAGAGCTGCAAACATCATCCAAGAGCATAAGCGACGACAGCGAAAGCTGCATCCGGTCAGTTCAGTCGCCTCGGCAATAAATACGACCAAAACTTGTCGCAACGGAGATCCATATACTCGATGAGACAAGGAGCATGTCGATCAGTGGTCTATTGTCCATGGCATTTTCTCAGTTTGCCATAATCGTAAAGTTCTGAGAACGCATGGCCCTTCTCGAATCTTACTGGAATCGGTTAGGGGTCGATACTCCGAGGGAATGTCATGGCTAAAGGCTCAGATTTACGCAGAAATCATGACGAGGTCAGCCAAATTGCCGATTGTGCTCAGTGATTGGTAGATATTCAATACTCATTTCAAATTCTCTTGTACGCGCAATAGCGGTCATTGCCGGCTCGGTATCGATTATTGGCAGTGGAGGATACCGACTTGCGTGTGCTATGTCTTGGGGACTGCATTGTGGTTACTTGACTGCATTGTGGTTACTTGCCACTACTAATCTAGAGATAACGACATAGAATATAAGAAGATGAAGTTCCAAGCATAGATATCATTATTTCCAACCACATCATCTTCATCATCAGCTTCATCATCTACCTTATCAGCTTACAGTCACAGCATTACTATCACACCTAGAACAAATTACAGAGCTTTTCAACTTAAAATGTATACTTTCAGCCTGTACGCAACCGTTTTCGCCTTGGCAAGCACCGTAGCTGCAAAACCAGTCAATTCAACAGCACCCCCAAATCAAGACAACTATGCAATGTTCCCAAAGCCATTCAACTTCACGGCACCACCCCCAAGGCCAATCAACTATACATCAGACGGAAAACCAATTAACTCAACCACCACGCCTACGGTTATTCCAGTACACCTTGTAGGCGTACCAGTTCTAGCCGGAAGCCCACAAGGACAAGGACAAAGGCAAGGACACCGACACCGTCACCGTGATATTCATGCCTCCGAAAAGCAAATTCAACATCAACATCAAGCGCGCGCAGTTCAACCTGCCTCGCCTGTCCCCAGTGATTATGCTGCTACGGCACTGAACCATCACAATGCCCACCGCAAGAATCACAGCGCTCCAGCTTTAACCTACAACACCAAACTTGCAAGCTATTCGAGTGCAGTAGCAACTACCTGTATCTGGGGTCACAACCTGTAAGTATTTCAATCTGCCTCATTCTCAAGGTTCAAGTTCAACTCAAGGAAAAGGAAAATAAGCTGATAATTCTACTCTTTCAGTCTTCCAGGTGGTGGTGGATACGGACAAAACATCGCAGCAATGGGTGCAAGCGGAAACGTCGCAGCATTGGATCCTTCCTATATCCTCAGTGTTGCAATCACAACACAATGGTACAACAGTGAAGTTAGAGCCTTCTTACCATCATACTACGGACAGGCTACACCCGATTTGACATCTTTTGCTGCTTGGGGTCACTTCACTCAGGTTGTCTGGAAGGGTTCTTCTTCCGTTGGTTGTGCTACTCAGTTTTGTCCTGCTGGTACTATCTTCCCTAGCATGGCTTCTTGGTATACTGTTTGTGATTATGCTGCTCCTGGTAAGCTTTCTACTTCTTGGTTTTGTTCCTTTTCTATATTTACTAATTTGTCGGTAGGAAATGTAGTTGGTGGTTTTGGTGCTAATGTTGCGAAGTCTATTGGTATGGCTTCTACTTACGCTTGAAACAATCGAGCGAGATCGAAGGGGATTTTTGGTGTTTATAATCCTTTACTTTTCTATGTTCATATTTTGGGATGGCTTTGCATTTGAGAAGGAGTTAAAAAGAGGTTGGGAATTAGTAGAGTTTGGAATGGAAATTACCTGATGGGAACTAGAAAAAAATTGGGAACTTGATACGAAAAATCTGGGGAGTTTAAAGAGATTGGAAAATTTTTAGCTATGGGAGGTTAGACTCTAGACTTTTATTCCTGTTTTCATTTTCAGAATCACTTATATTTTAGATCTGTTTCTTATTTCATAGGATAGAATAGAATAGATTATTTATAATAATTTTTTTTGTTAGTCGTCTAACCCTCTTCATATGAGCCTTCTTAGCTGTTTGCTATTAGTGTCGGCTACTGTTATAGATAGATAGATAGGACTTGACAAATAGAAAGCAAGTCTATTCACATTACTTACAAAAAGTTTTAATAGTTAAGAGTATTTATTCCTCTAAATAGGCAAAAGAAGAAGGGAAACTCCTGGAATGATTCTCTAAGGATAAACTTGCCCTCTATTATATCTTTCTTTACCTACCTTACCTAACTCGTACCGAGGGAAAATTTTCCGGTAGCCCGGACGAGTTTAGTACCTGAGTGTTAGCCATAACTCAGTGACTATAACTCCCTCCTAAGCAAGGCTGGAAATACAATTTTGCAACTTTGTAAATCCATTACTATCTTACGTTCGTGTAAAGGGTACTAGTAATACAGACGTGGAGCAACGCATCTCCTTTTTCAAGTGACTAAATAGACTACCTATCGATGTAATCCACTTAACAATCGTACCCACTTGTTTATTTGAATTAAATGATCTACATAAATTAAACAATTTATACACGCGTTAACTCCTGGCATTAGGCTTCACAAAGTATATAGTGCTACCTCCGTTACGGAAAATTAGTTACCGCTGAAAAGTCATTAATTACCCCTTACCAGGGAAGGCGCTTTTCTATTTCTTAGCTGGAAAAGATAATTGAATTCTAGTAATACTAAACTTACGAAGTATACTGATAACGCTACCTAGATAGTGTTGATTTATAGTCAATATAAAGGAATGAAACGCCTTTCGAAAAGGATGATGTATAAATTAAAGATCAACTGCTACAGTGCCATCCCACCCCACATCTCGGCAACGTTCGCGAGGCGGCCCGCTCACCCGTGAGACTGATATTTAGTTGGTGTTGTTAATTAATCTATTTGTATTGTCGGTACGAAAATAATATCAAACATATAGGTCGAAAGTGCAGTGGCTCACTCTGTGCCTTGTCAGTGACATCTGCTTCGTACTCATTTTCAAGGAGAATGACACAGGATGACACAGTGACCATTCCGAGGGCTGTTAGTGGTGAGTTCCCCCCAAGTCACCAGAGTTGTGTGGAGTGATTAGTCAGCGGATAACTTTTAGCTTCCCCGCACTGAGGCTTTTCCCCCAAAGCTGGTCGTGAAACTGGTCGACGCGTAAGTGTAAGTGCATAAACTTCACCTCACCTCACCTCACTTCACTACAACAACAGACGGACCTGCTCTTGGGTTGACTGTTCATCGGCGACTGCTCCTGCACCGTGTTTTTAATAGCATCTCATCTCACCGCCAGCTTCGACACACCTGTCTCGTGTTCGATTACTCCAGCACCTTGTGCAGAACCTGCCAAGCTCTAACCTAACTACGACCTGTCGCTTGCACAAATTATGGCGGAACTACCGGTATACAATGTCTCCGCAGACTTCTGGCTAAAGTGGGAGTCCTCTGCGGAGAGCGGAGAGTGGAGATGATGTACCGGAACTCTTGGGCCAACAAGACAACAGACGAAGCTAGCAACGACCATGGTTGAGCAGACTAGGGATGAAATGACAATGGAATTCATGGCACCGAAAGGAGAAGAATCATGAACGTTCCAAGGGCGATGCGACACATACGATGCGGCCGGGTTCTTGAGCATGAATGGCTTTTGCTGCACTGATTACCAAGAGCTGGCTCAGTGGTGGAAACAAGTGATGGTGAAGAGGAGGCGACATTTTCTCCATGATCAGACAGCGCAGTTATTCCCCCATGGTGACTGAATGATAAGGACGCAAAAACAGGATAAGGTTGAAAGATGCGCCAAGCCCCCAAACCTTCAGCCAAGATGGGCATTCCCGAAGCCCACAATAGCCAGCCTTGGAACGAAGATATTGTTAGCTACACTTGATTACCATTGCCGATACGCAAGTTCCTGCTACCATTGTTCAAGGAAGGTGGCATCGATATGTCGAACAGGATGGAAATATGGAAACCATGAAGTCAACTGCCGGAGGAGATGATGACATTCTGCGTTGTGGAACTATTCTCCGGCTCTTGCTCCGGTTCTGTGACGACAACATGCTTCTATTTTGAAGGACAACCACAATCCCGTCAATTCGGTCCGAAGAATACAACTGTTTTCACCTTGTTGAACTGTCTCCTAGAGAAGGCGAGCGGAACGGTCCATATCTATTATTAAGTGCATGTCTCAACAATCACGGTGCTGGTCTACAAGCGGTTCAACTTACGTCCGAACAACACTCCCAGATGCAAGCCAAGAGTTTGCTGCAAGTTGTTTAGTTCTAGCACAGCACTTTCAGTTGCATGTGAAATCTATTACAGCTTGTCTATGCTTAGTTACAAGAGTTATCACAATAGCGAGGATCTTCTGTGCTTTTGGCAGGACACAGTTGAGAAGAATTCCTTATCCGGAGATAAGCTTTTCAAATATTTTCATACCCCGAAGTATTGAAAAGGGTGGGCCTCCTTCGTACTGGCCATTCAACCCCACGAGCGCGACGTCTCCCTCAGAGAGTCAGAGCACACAGAGGATTCCTAGAAGATTGTCTTACAGGAAATGAAGAAAACGTCAGCGCTTACGGTGCGATGCAACAAGATACCATTTACTTCGAGAATCCAAGATCAAAGCTCAAGAATGGGAGAGAGAATACCATTCTTCTCAAAAATTACCCTTGGATGGCGGAGTGTGACCAGACTTTGTATCACACAAGTAGTCGTCATTCGATAGATCAGAATCACCCAGGGATTCACTCAGGAGGCGTCATCGTTCAAGATGTTCACACCTTTGCATGCGTAGAAAAAAGAAAAAAGCAACAAACATCCACATCTCACTCAGGTCTGGTACGGGTACTGTCAGTGCGGCATTCGCAGGTCTTTGGGCTGGGCTGGTGGGCCAGACAAAGCATCGTAAAGCCTGAATGCGAATGCGGGAATGCAGGATGAAGGTCCTGAACCTGAAGTATGATGAATCACAAAAGACCATCAGAAAGCATCCTTGACTCGCGATACGGGTTGGAAGGGCTTCTCATTACCGCACTTCGGACGGCAGGAGCGCATTTCCGTGGTTCGGACGCAAGTACCGCCAAGTATAGCCCCGACGCTTACCTTAATTTACTACTGTATGGAGTACATTACAGTATGTATGTACAGTGGTAGAGGATGTATGCTGTACGAGCATCCAGCAAACTCGAGAGTAAGGTTATGTTATGGGCCGCTTGATAAGGCTCGCAGTAGTGGCCTTTCTCACTGCCGATCCTGCCATTTTTACTGCTGACGACCAGGGGCTGCGTGGCCAACCCACGAGGCTGGCAGCTGCCAAGCCTCGGGAGATCCACCAAAACGACCAGCACCAGCACGGCGCACGAACCAATCAACCAACATCAGCTCAATGCCAAGGCTGCCAAGGCTAGACCCTGCTGCAGTCTCACTCCCAACTGTCCACCTTTGGACCACAATGGGCATCATGACCGAGTACCGGCACTTCCGTACCACTTCAGGACACCCCTTCACCACACTGGCACCGTTGCCAAGACAGGAAGGCAATGGACGACTGGCCAACTCCCCTGCTTGGGCCTCTGCGAGTAATAGGGCAGAAACAGCATCTGTGTCTCCCATTTATTATTCTATATGAGACTTCATTATTATCATCTACTGCACCATGTTCCCATCTCAGCAAACAACCGCTCCGAAGACCTGCATCAGACGATTTCTTCAAAGGCCTTGCATTAACTCTACCCCATGCTTTTTTCTCGAAAGAGAAGGTCGAGAACCATAGGTTATATCACCGCTGCTCAATCAATAACAAATCTGTCTATCAGGATCTGCAACGCTATTCTGCACAAACACTTTCGTCCGTTCTGAGGTCGTCAGGGGTCTAATCTTGTGCCCTGGACAGTCTGCGCAGATAGCCGGGTTTTGATCGCGCGATAGAGTGTGAAAACTGCGACTTCCTTGGTCTCTCAGTGGCGGCGGCAGACAGCCTGGAAGCTCTCATCCTTCAACATGTTATTTCCTCCTGGTAAAATGCTTAAGCGACCTTCCGCCTTATCGCTGTTCTCCGATGCTTGTCAACTTGCGTGCTTCCTTTTTGTTGAGGGGCATGGCATAGGAAGATGTGGTTCGGTACTTGGATAACTTCTGCGACAAAACTACTACTACTCTCATACGCCGAACTGCCTTCCCATTCAAGCCGTCTGAAATCCTCCCGAGGCGGAAAGCCAGAGACATGATGAAGGTAGATCGACAGGAGACGCAAGTACCACACCCAATCAAGCACGCTGGATTTACTCCGGCGTGGAACCTTCTTTTTGTATGCTTCTCAGCCTCTCATGCTTGAATTGCTTGGTTCAACGCTTTCGAGGCCTCTTACGGTCTTATTCGTCTGATTCACACAGTAGTCTCACATCAGCCAGGACTTCCAGAAAACCGGATGCTCTAGCGCCTTGGCGTCCCACACCTGAGAGGCGACAATCGCAATTTATTTTTTCTCGATACTCTACACCGTCGACTTTGCCTCCCCAGCCTCGGTCGCTTACTTCTTTGCTTACCTTACAGTTTTGTCACATCACCAGGTTGCAATTTGACAGTACGAAAGTACGTATGGAGTGTCTATTTTTTTCTCCCTGCTGTTGCATCCGTGCACAGTTAATCTAAATCCTAGAACATGCTCCCGTTTTTTACTCTCCGATACACTCCTACAGTACGGCTCTTTATTATTGATCGGGCAGGTACTGCAGATACCCTTGTGAGCTTTGACATAAGTTTACATTTAACTATTCCACCTGTGCATTTTTCTTCTGGGGTCTGGGGCGACATGAACAGCGTCGAAAAAATATGGGCCTGCGCCAAGAGCGTTCATCCCAAAATCATCCCAAGTCATCCCAAGAGAACGTACTATGAAGTTTAGGAAGGAGGGGTGCACCATCACGATCCTTGATCCATAGGCGCCTAGGTGTAGTCTTTGGATCTTTCCAATCACAAAGGCAAGTCGGCACTGTGCGAGGAGGATTGGCAACTTGATCCACTGAGGTTCAGTAAGGTCTTCCGGATTATTTTCATCCTACGATGGGCCATGATAACATTTCCAAAAGCATGATCCACAGATATCCAGCATTTTCAACGAATCCAGCAGTCAAAGCCGGCTATTTCGTCGTTTCTGCCTATCGTTGTAAGAGTCTATTCTTCCCCACTTGCCTTTTACAACTCCCGTTCGTTGGTTTGTAAGATTCAACAATCTGTAAAGAGACATAGTGGACTCGATTACAAGTGAAGTCACCGCTGATAAGAACGTGAAAACGGTGGTCATCAAGCAAGGGTTTTCTGCAACCATGGGAGATCTTCGATGGGACTTTATGTGTGTTTTATTGAAGCTTGATTATGGATACACTTCTCAAAGTGCTATTTGAACACTGCTACCAAAACCCGCAGCAGAAAGCAGCAGCATTATGAATGAGTAGAGAACCTCATGTACACCACGGAATTCTAGTTCTTGATTTACCTCGCGAGCTTATGATGGAAAACCCCAGGTTTCGGCTATCCTAAACTCTAGATGCGTTCGATATGGCTTATGGAATATCGATAATGATACATTTCCGTTGCGCTGACCTCAACTACGTTCAAGTTCGTCAATCCAACAACAGGCTGGAATGGTCTTGGCGAACTTAATACAGAGCAATATGCTCGATGCGGCGCAGTGTTTCAGTATCAATTTATATACGTACACTTAGTAAGTGTCTTATACCCAAATCATCGAACCCAATCCGTGGGGTGCCATTCGTTGGGGGTTAGTTTCGTCCCTGGCCTACGGTTATGCTGATGCTACGGCACACACCCTGTCATGCTAATTGCCTTCTATATTGATAGTCGCGGCAGTGCCCAGTGTGGCACGTTCCAGTTCCGCTGCCACTGCCAGCTCGTCCACTACCGTGTAGGCGTATTTCTTATATTAAGAGCAGCCTGGCGCTCCAGAGCTGCTGGGGCTATCACAGATTCTCTCAATCACTTATCGTTCCCTTTGACTTCTGGCCCTTCTGGCCCTTCCATGATCATGTCTGTCTCTCAAGAACATGCATACCTGGAGTTGGTCCAAAGTTCTTCTGTTTCTTCTGAAGTCAAGGAAACCTTCTCTTCGTGGGCCAAAGGGACAGTACAACGTCTCGGAGCGCATCAAGACGAGGACTCTATTTCGAATTTACTTACTCTAATACCCGAGCCAGACGATGCAGAATGCCTTCCTCTCATATCATTATCTTTTCTTCTTTCCCAGTATGAAGGGCCATCTTCTACTTTCGATATCCTCCGCTATTATACACGACTTTGGCAAAGATTGCCCGAGGCTGTCAAGGCAGGCCATGACAATAACGCAGCACATCTTATGCAAGACGTACACCACCAAATAACAAAGTCGATCACCACACTCTCGGGCCTATTCTCATCGACAAGCAACCTTCCCGCATTAGTCGACCCCAGCACCCAAAGATCTCTCTCGCACGAAGATCTATCATGCTTCATACGCAATTTCGGACTCCCAGCTACCAACCTCACCTCCAATGCTCAGACCGTAGTTCTCGCTCTTCACAATGGCCCGCTCCTCGGTCTTGCATGTATGGCAGTTGCATCTTACTATACTGCTGCGCCAATTAACATTGCGGGCGGCCCTGAACAGTTCCGAAGTGACGTCGAGCTCGCCAGACCGCAGTGTATATTGACGATGGAGGCCGATATTGAACGTCTGGGTCTCCGGGAAGCTTGGGTTGCCGAAGCTAATATTCAAATACTGGTAATCCAGCCGAACGCGGATTTAACTTTCGATATTCGTAATCTGGACGAAACCGTCGCCCAGCCACACATAATTTCGCCACAGCCAAACTCTCCAGATGATCTAGCCCTTATTCTTTTCACGAGCGGAACTAGTGGCACGAAGAAAGTTGTCCCTATGACTTGTTTAAGTCTGCTGACTGGAGTCACGTGTGTCATCGACTCTTGGGGCCTTACATCAGAGGATAGCTGTGTCAACATGATGCCTTTGAACCACGTCGGTGGTCTGGTTCGAAATCTCTTCGCTCCCATCCTTGCAGGAGGCTCGACAATACTCTGTCCAGCATTCGATCCAAATCTTTTTTGGGACATTCTCGAGGAGGGGCGCGGGAGCTGGTACTATGCCTCTCCATCCATGCATATGAGTATCCTAGCCGAAGGAAGTCTTCGTCCAGATTCGCTAGCTCGTTGTAAGCTTCGGCTTGTGTGCAATGCGGCCGGCGGTCTTCTTCCTGCTCTAGCTGCCCGTTTGCGGGATACTTTCCGGTGCACTGTCCTTCCTAGTTATGGCATGACGGAATGTATGCCAATATCAACACCTCCACTAGGCTATACATTGGACCGCGTGGGAACCTCCGGTATTGGCTGTGGGCCAGAAATATCAATTCTTGACGAGTCGGATAATATCGTCCCTACTGGCCAAGTTGGACGCATCAACGTCAGAGGAGGTCCTACCTTTGTAGGATATCTTAAAGGAGATGTCATTGACAAATCCGCGTTTAACAAGGACGGTTGGTTTGATACTGGAGACTTAGGGTCCCTTGACCAGGATGGGTATCTCTACCTTACAGGTAGAGGAAAAGAAGTCATCAACCGCGGAGGTGAACTCATTTCTCCTTTCGAAGTCGAGGAAGCCATCACTATTGCATCTCAGAATGCAGAGTCTCCGCTTTTTGGGCGAGTCAAGCAAGTCCTGGCATTTTTTTCAGCGCCACACGAAGTCCTCCAAGAAGTAGTTGGTGTCGCGCTTGTTACTCCTCCCGGCCAGCCTAGACCCGACATTCGCTGCCTTCATCGTGTGTTAAAGTCATCGCTCCACCAACCTAAATGGCCAATCGTTATCGTATACATGGATGCATTACCAACAAGCAACAACAAGATTGTACGCATCAAATTTGGAGAACGTCTTGGGATGCAACCTATTACTGATGATCACAGCCTCCTCGAAAGGCATTTTGAAGCTGTGTGCCCTCCTGTCAATAGTCTCTTGAGTATAAAGATTCCCAACTCTCCTTGCAAGAACGAGACTGGATTGGTCTTTTCCGTAGTGGATGAATTTTTGAAGTCTTTAGAAGTTGGACTAGATGCACATGTTGGTGTTACTCATCATGATGGTTCACCAGAGGTCTTTCTTGCCCCTAATGGGACAGTCCAGGACGAATCACTATCAGATTATGATATCGATCGTCTTCGTTCGCTACTTCACGAAAAGCTTGACGGTTTCCTAGTGCCCTCGAGCATCACGCGTTTACCGACACCTTTCCCACGAACCGCTTCAGGCGTTGTTGACGAAAATGAGTTGGATGAAATCCTAAAAGCAATGAAAGCATCGCATTCATCCCCTGCAGCATCAGAGACAGAACAGACAATCCGCCGAGCATTTGGCGAGGTTCTTGGGTTTGATACGAATGATATTTCATCTGATTCCGAATTCTTCGAGCTTGGTGGTGACAGTTTGAGCGCTGGACGCCTTCTCTCAATATTGCGCCGCGATATGCAGGTTCGAATCCCAGTCGATCAACTCTTTGGAGCAAGCAGAGTCTCAGAACTACGCGATCTCGTGGATAGCGTTCTCCAGAGAGATGCCAAAACGTCAAGCGACAGCTCAACTGAGCTGCCAATGCCAGGATGCACCGAGACATACAGCTCTACAAACCCACTGGTTCTTTTCATACAGCTTTTGCCAATTGTCTTTTTCTACCCTATAAAGATGGGATTTCAGTGGACATTGCTGATGTATTCTCTGAGCACCATCGGTGCTCACTGGTCTGAGCCAAATGTTGCTGCTAGATTCCTTGCTCTTGTGGCTTCTATGTTCATATCTCGTGCTATTACACAGATCGTTGCTCCAATTCTTGGTATTTTGTTCAAGTGGATAGTGATAGGTAAGTACAAGCAAGGGATGTATCCGATGTGGGGTCCATATCATACGAGATGGTGGATTGTGCAAAAAGTGTTGCTCATTTCTGGAAAAGTGAGTTCAGTTCATTGCTGCCTTCAACTCAAATTGCTAAATGAAATTTACAGGGCGTGTTCAGACATCACGACATAACTAGATTGCTCTACTACCGTCTCCTAGGCGCAAAAATTGGCAGCGGTGTCACCATCGAGACTGGAACTATTTTGGGTGAATATGATCTCCTTGAAATTGGGGATAATGTTCATCTGGATCGATGCATCGTTCGACCCTTTGCAGCGGAGCGAAATACATCAATGTACCTAGGGAAAATCACCATTGGAAAGAATTCGAGTGTCGGACTCAAGAGCCACGTTGCAGCTGGATCAATTATACCCGAGGACACCTTCATTGGCCCTAATTCATCTTCATACGAGATGAGCGACAACCAAAACGCTCCCCGAAGCCAAATGATCAAGCCAAAGACACATCCTCTTTTACACTTCTTTTGTATTATACCTATCCAAGTTCTGGTATTGTTTATATCGTCATTACCATGGATGGGTGGTCTCTGGGGTATTGTCATGTCTGAGCCCACGCAAACCGTAGACAGCGTCAAGACGGTCATCATATGGTGGGCCACGCCTCATAGAATCACCTTCCATTACATCGCTCAGATCTTGAACGTTGCCGCGCCGCCCGACCATTTGTATGGTTTGCACTCGTTGCCACTATCAAGAAGATTGTCGATGTCACATTGGGACCTTCTACACCAAAGTCTGCGGAACAGAAAACCCAGAAAGACATTTTCAAGATTGCTCTTCTTACCGCTTTGGTACCTGGCGGAAGTCTACATAAGATCACGAAGCTTTTTGGCACACATTACGAGTTCACCTCGATGGCGGTTCGAGCTATGGGTGGCAAAGTCGGACGCCGTGTGTACTGGCCAGGAACTGGCCCCACTATTCAAGACTTTGACCTTATTGAAATTGGCGATGATGTTGTATTTGGTTCCCGATCTCATCTTGTCACCTCGGATGCTTTTGGAAGCGACAGAGTCCGCATTGGAAGCGGGGCAATGATCGCAGATCGCGCCGTCCTGTCTCCCGGAACCGTAGTCGAAGAAGGCGCTGTTCTTGGAAGCGGAGCTTTCATCCCGCGTGATCTATCATGCCCACGCGACTCTGTTTGGGTCGGAAACCGAAAGGGAAGCGCAATTTGTCTTACGAGCGCTTTGAATGCTACACGAGCTGTCAAAGCCCAATCATCCTTCCTCACTACCGGCAATAACACTCCATTGCCATCATACCCTGGGTCACCAGTAGCTACGGACAACCAAAGGGGCTTCAGAAGTAATAACACCAATAACGCTATCACCCCGCTACCTTCATATCCTGGGTCTCCGCGGTTATCCAAGGAATTTTTGGCACATAAGGATTCCAGGACGTTTGACAGTTCGGCCATGGAGAAGGGTGCAGTAGTGGACTACTCGAGTCAGAATCCATCCATCATAACAACTAGCGATGAAAACTCTGAATCAACGTCGTCTAGTCCCTTTGGTAGAGCCTTTTACGAAGGTAAAGCACCGTACCATGTTCTCGGCCCAATTCCCATCTTCCTCTACTCAACGTTCACAACCATATTCGTGCAATGTTATTGGAACTCGGGAACTATCTCTACCTTGATGCTAGCAGCTATAATGCAAAGGTCGCACCAGTTCCCGATCCGTTGGTGGCGGCCCCTTAAGATCTACGCTTTCGCATCTGGCTTCCTGTCTGGTCATCATACTTTCGATTTCCGCTCTCCTCATCTGCATCGTAGCTAAATGGTCACTTCTTGGTCGTCGCAAGCCAGGAAGCTATGACTGGGACAAATCCAGCTATTGTCAGCGCTGGCAGATATTCCTTACCATTGAAGCAGTTCGTAGACGCTGCTTTGGTGGCAACGGTGTCATTGGGATGCTAACCGGTACCCACTGGTGCGTCCTTTACTTCCGAGCACTTGGTGCCAACATCGGTAAAGACTGTGCACTATTTGCTGGTGGCCGTCCGTCTCTTACTTTTACTGAGCCCGATCTTCTTACGCTCGGTGACCGTGTGACAACTGATGACTCAAGTCTTGTCGGCCATATCAACTCGCGTGGAAACTTCAGTTTGAACAATCTTAGAGTTGGAAATCGTAGTGTATTGAGATCTGGGAGTAGGTTGTTGAGTGGTGCTACCATGGGCGAAGATGTTGTATTGCTTGAGCATACACTCATTATGAGTGGTGATGTTGCCGATGATGGGCTATGCTACCAGGGCTGGCCGGCTGATGTATATAGAGGAGATCGGTTGAACATTGGGTCGAAAGCTGAGGCTTGAATTGATGAGGATTGGTGATGAATGTACGAATGGTTTATATGGGAAGAACGGAGGATATTTCGGATATTCCTTCTGCTTAGATGGTCCCGATATCTGATGGTACAAGTACATACGTACATAACTTTGGGATGGGATTGGATTGGCGTTCAGGTTGGATCACTACCTATATATCCGGCGTTCTTGGGTTTGGGGATTATTGAGATATATTAGATCTCTTATGTTTAAAAACTTGTAATGAAAGTATTTTTTTAACTACTTCTACTGTTTGAATGTGAAATTCCAGATGGAATTTTATAGTGAAATATATACGAGCTTAGCACCTAATGACGACTTCTAGATATCAACATGGAAACAGTTGCTTTACTTACATCATCTACGAACTTATATATGTACAGCAGCCCACACCAATCTCCACAGAATGGGTGAGGTATAACACCTTCTATGCAACAGCACCAAAAATATCTAATTTTAACCGACGGACCTTAATCATCAACCTCGCTTAAATTAGCCCGAACAAAAATTTACTAGTCGTTAAGCGAGGCGCAGAGAGGCGAAGAGAGGCACAGGCACAGGCACAGACCGGCCAATTAATCAGCCCGAAATGTTCCAGGATGGGCAGAACGCCTAGCCCAGGCACCGAGTCTGCATCCTTCCGTAGACGTTTACCCACGTAAATGTGGTAAGTAAGACATTTTAAGATCGTCATCCGGTGAATATCAGCTGAAGGCTTAGCCTATAGAAATTTACATCAGAGGGGGTGTCAAAAGATGGTGTAAGGGGGGTGTAGATCTAATGAAATACTTCTGACCAGTAGATTTCTTGGGCTGGGTTAGTGGTATCTACTGGTCATACATAAGATGGGTGGAGTACGTGAACCCTTGTTGTGGGTGGTTTTTTTGTTTTGTAGAGATGAAAAACGCGGGGTAATGAAGAGGGGAGGAGTTGGAGGGTTGTATATATATATAGACGTTGTAGAGGAGTTGGAGGTGATGGAGGTGGTGGAGGGGAGAAAGCATTAATTGCCAAGAAAGTCCAATGCTGCGATAACCGCGAAAAGCATTATTTTTGGATGGATCATGATTCAAGTAGTCTTCTGACTCTGCGGACTTGATATAATGGTGAGTACGAAGTATCTATTCAGTTTAATTGATGTGTTTATTGCTATCACGTCCTCAGTAGTCTAGGTAGATTATCTCGTGAGTGATTAGAAGAACTATCGGTACTTGTGCTATGTCAACTCTAGGAAAGTGAACTAGCGTTTGCGATGGTCTGAACATTGTGTTTATGAAGCATTGGGTATCTCTGCTATACTTTTGTTACTGGTCTTATGCACCTGGGTGAATAGCCAACTATTAATTGCTTACTTTAATTAAGGATGCTAGATAGACAATTACGCTTTATCTCAGTTATCCGGTCTTGAGATACCTTTCATAGCTAATGCCTTAAAATGTTAGAATGCGAGTATGAGCTTCCAATCCATCAACGAAGCAAGCACGGCTGAGAATCTTCTCTGCCAGAACTCGGTTTAAGTTTTTGGCCTCTTTGAGCTTTGCGCGAAGACTTGATATATTTTCTCTCCTTTTCATTTAGCCGGATTTATGTATGGAGGCTATTGTGCTGGGGATTTGATAATTTATATCTTGTATCGATTATAATCGCTGTGTTTAGCGTTTCTAGTGGTTTAGTTGGTGATTCGGAATCCCCATATTTTGTAATTGATATTAGTTATTGCTATTGTAGAAGACTAATGCGCGGTATTTGCTGTGTTGCAGGCGTTGGGTTTGGACTGCTATAACTTGTAATTGGGTCATTGAAGATGTCGGGTGGCTCTGGTGGATGCTATTTGGAGAATAGGAAGTTAGTACAGGCAGGTATTGCGACTTTAGGGTTTATGGCTTGATTTGTTGCCAGGGATACAAGGTTGCGAAAATTGGTCCTGTGGTTGTACCTTGACCTTGAAGTTCGATTTCACCAAATATTAGAATGCGCGTTTGTGTTCTAATGACACTTTAAAGGGTTCTGTTTTATTTGCTATACCTCCCATCCCTTCTCCTAAGAGTAGTAAAGCGGTTTGTAGCCGTGATGTTCACTATAGTCTCCGGTTCTTGGTAGGTAGTGGCGGTGATCCTATATACCTTACATCTGTAATTTTGCTCCCTTACATCCTAAGCCAAACTTGATTAGCTCTGCGTAGTTAAAGAAGCTTATTGGGTTACATGGGTACTAACATATCACTTTTGGCTCCTACTATTGCTCTTTCTATCTCTTTATCTTCCGCAGGGATGACGAAACTACATTGGATAGAGCAATTAGAGTCCTCTCAGTTGCCCTATCTTCCTAAGTTCTTACATAGCTCTAACTGTACCCTGCTGCTGAATAGAGACCGAATTTAGACTATGCTAATCACAAGGATAAACATGTAGTGTCGATTAATGATTAGTTGAGAGGACTGATCCTGTGAACATTGATTATATCTTAAGGAGGCTCTATGCTTTTTCTTTGTGCCTTCTCGACATGCGACTTTTGATAACCCTTACCTTGTAACAGGAGACTACTGAGAACCTTAACTTCTTTTATAGACTTTGGAGTAATCCTAGAAGGCAATTGCCTGATATTTTTTCGGCATATATTAAACGTTGCACTATGATTGATTGTTCAAGCTTACACAAACTCAAAAAAGCGAACTTGCGCAACTTGTAGAAAACACTACACTGAACTCAGAAATAACTTCCTAAGCAAGCTATGGCACTCTTGTGAAGGTAGGTTCTGACTAATACTAGTAGCAGATTTAGGTGAATCTATGTCACTAGATTAGCTTAAGTGAACATTTGGTGCGCGCTAAAATATTCTGTCGCAGAGCCGACTATGTTTATTTTGGACTCGTCTGCACCATGGCGTTAGTCTTTAGACCCTTTCATACTAAAGGCAACTTTGATTTCCGCTTTATAACTAATGTACATTCAAAACGCAGTCAATCAGAATAAACAGAGCAGCGCTATTATCGCACCACCGAATACTTTGGAAGCCCACCTAGCTTAGGTCCTTGAACCGCGGAACATGTCCTTGATTTGATGTTATTGCTAGGCTTCTTCATGTTTTATGTATATATGCCCAGTTACAGTGCTTCTCTAGCTAACAGTGAATACTAGTTCACAATCAACCTTCAGAACTTGGGAAACCGTGTTGCGCAGTACGATCAAGATGTCTACCTACATAGATACCCCCTTCACTAAGGACAATAAGTCCGCTATTGAAATCATAGACATCAAGGAGGTTAACGAGGGTAATGAGGCTAAGGAGATCAAAGAGATCAAGGAAGTCAAGGAAGTCAAGGAAGTCAAGGAAGTCAAGGAAGTCAAGGAAGTCAAGGAAGTCAAGGAAGTCAAGGAGGTCAAGAAGGTCACAGGAAAAAAAGAAGATAGCACGCCGTACGCACTATTATTCTCCCTACTGCTATGGTTCCTACTAACATAACAACTTCTATAGCCCCGAGTTCACCCTTCGACAAAGCAATATGGATATAGTCAATGCGTACACAGAAGGAACCCCGGATAAGACCGATAAGGAAATCATAATGCTACGAACCAAACTAGAAAAGATACAAGGAGAGGATAAAGTTTTAGCAGATGAGATAATGTCCTGCTGGGACTGTTACAGTAAGGAGTTTTGGGGCTCACGCTTAGCTTCTCGAAATCCTCACGCAAGCGCTTTTCTCTATCGACTTAACAACAATCGATGGTGTTTATCGAGCGGTCTTCGATATAATGTTGCAGTCTGTATTGCTCGTCGACTCTGTGATGGACACGAATATCAGAACTTGAGCTCTAGTAGAACTGTTACGTTGTGGAGAGCCGAATTGGCAGACAGTGATCTGGTTACTAAGTTTGGAGAGCTTGGATTTTTGGGGTTCCCGAAGCCGGTTATACTAGATGCAGAGCCCTTCGCACGTTACAAGTGCCGAAGCTATAGAGTAGTCCACCGTCGGAATTGGAAGAGGGACAACAGTGAAAGAGTTGGACAGCGAGGTATGAGGAAGGTGGATCAAGGTTTTGTATGATAATGTAATGAGCTTCATGGTAGTGCACCCAGGACGGAGCTGATGAATGATTGGAGGGATGCACTTTGGTGCGTTTCTCAAGAAAACCACTGAATAGACTGGACTTGAGGTATTGTGTAGATGTATGTTCATTGTACAGTAATGTCTCAATGATACCTGCTTATTCCTATGCAAGCTTGAATCAAGAACCCAGAATCTTAGTTGTACTGTAGATTCTAATTTTCCTAGTCTTCTGCTTCACAGCCAACAATAGTATATAGTCATATCGAAACTTTTTACTAAATTGGCGACTCCTTGTCAGAAAATTAATGCTCTCACCTTGAATAGTTTACCTCTAATGAATGGCTAATAATTTTTCAGGTGGCTATGCTTAGTATCCAAAGATCTTTTCGATTGTTCCTCAAGTATAGGTTCCTAGTAATGTCCTTCAAATAAAATACATGACTTGAAAATTCATGATTTCGCATGGTGGTACATGAGAGTTATAAGATACATAGGGAGATTGCCATGCGCTTTGAAGTAAATTCTCAGCCTCGGTGGTCTTCTATTTTGATCTAGTTACTAGCAGTATTCTAGTTCTATAAATTGACTTTGATAGCCCCGGACTCAATCCGCAAATTACTTTCCTCTGGTACAACTTGAAAATTCTACCTGGAAATCAATTCGTCACAGCAAAGTGGTAGCTCCTCCACTTACAGGCGACCATAAAGTAGGTAAGCGACGATAACAGCAAACAACATAGAAGCAAACAACGATAACAACAACCATAACTGTTCACCCTATACTCGGGATAGAGTAGCCACATGACTTTACCAATAAAGCGGCTCTGAAGCCTTTAAAGAACGCTGCCGGTTTCCTACTGCCGATAAGGAACGGCTAAAAGTAAGTAATGCTTTTAGAAACGCAGTCAGCAAAGCAAGTCCAGGCTTGCATAGTGTTCTAGAAACCAATGAAATACTTCAGGCTTGGCGGCACGGCACGGCATCCCTGTATATCTTCTGGAACGGCAGTTTGATTGCTCTTACTTGTCTGACCTTGCATCCCCTACTTGCATAATCGGGGAGGTCGTGATATCATAAGCGATAAGCCCTAAGTTCAAAAAGAAGGTACTTTCCCGTATCAAATCAATCTTTTACCATGGTCCATACTCATCCATCTAGTTTTTCGAAGCCATGGCGGACGAAGAGAAGACTACCTCTCCTCCTGATCCTCTCTTCCTCGAAGGCGAGGTCCTCGACACTACCGAAATTCTGAATGTATCTGGTCACCCTCAGCAACTTGATCGGCAGTTGGGATTCTGGAGTATCTGCGCTCTCAGTGTTGTCGCAGATAACGCGTGGGCTGCAGGGAGTGGAACTTTGGTATCATTCATCAAAAGGAGAGTCGGAGAGGATTTCACTGACACACTGACAATTTTAGGTTGTCGCACTTTATGATGGCGGCGCTCCAGGTGTCTTGTATGAAATGTGAGTTACCGGTCAGATATCATGATCATTGCTTATTTTTCTAGGGTGGTCGCCTCATTCTTCTACTTGTTCATTGGAGCTGCGCTCGCGGAGCTAGCGTCGGCCGTTCCTTCATCTGCTTCTGGTACGTACTCCTTGCAGAGAGGAATACTTTCTAAATTTTAAAGTCTATCACTGGGCGTCAGTGACTGGAGGGCCTAAATATGGACGTATCTGTAGTTTCTTTGCCGGATGGTAAGTTGTCTTACCGTTCGATACAATTCAATCACGGAGACTAATTGTTTAGGTGGAACTGCCTGGCTTGGACATTTGGTACAGCCTCAGCATCTCTTTATGGTGCCGAGGCGATCATGGCATTATATTCCCTCTACCATCCTGATTTCGTTCCTTCAAATTGGCAGTTTTTCGTTGCCTATTTGGGCGTTACTTGGATCAGTTGTTCTATTGTTCTCTTCGGTCAGCGGGTTCTGACCCATGTTGCCAATACGTGTGCAATCATGTGTCTTGCAATTTGGTTCATTAGTCTAATGATTGTCGCCATTATGCCTTCGACCAAAAATGGCCATGCTAGTCATCACTTCGTCTGGGGTGAATGGAACAATCAGACTGGGTATTCCAGCAATGGCTTCGTCTTTTGCCTGGGTATGCTGAATGGTGCTTTTGCCATAGGCACACCGGATGGCTGTACTCATTGTAATGTTTTCACTTCCTCTAAAAGGTAGAATACTGATCGGAAATAGTGGCAGAAGAGATCCCCGACCCAAAGCGCAACATTCCTAAGGGAG
This sequence comes from Pezicula neosporulosa, assembly GCA_009805495.1. Classification (NCBI taxonomy): domain Eukaryota; kingdom Fungi; phylum Ascomycota; class Leotiomycetes; order Helotiales; family Dermateaceae; genus Pezicula; species Pezicula neosporulosa. The sequence goes on from SELE01000024.1 coordinate 58,062, forward strand.
TAGCTGCGCAATTGGTAACTGGATTCGTTCGTTACAACCTGGACTTTTTACATTGCGCTTTGTTACGCCATCACTTCAATCGACGATGTTTTCACAAGCCCGATCAATGAACTCCCACTTGCTGCAATCTATTACCAAGCAACTGGTAATTCACGTCCAGCCACTACAGCACTTCTCATGCTCTTCCTTATCGACGATATTGTCACAGTTCCGGGTGCTTATCTCACAGCAGGTCGAATGCTTTGGACAATGGCCCGTGACGACGCTCTCCCTTTCTCTCCCTACGTCAGCAAGATCTCGCCAAGATTTCGAAACCCTTTTGTTGCAACCTTCATTATCGGCTGCTTCTGTACCGTGCTCGGCTGTATCTACATCGGATCCCCCATAGCATTCAACGCATTTGTAGGAGTCTTTGCAATCCTCACAACTATGTCTTATCTAGCTGCCATCTTACCTCACCTCCTTTCCCGTCGTCGATTTGTCAAGCCAGGCCCCTTTTGGATGAGGGGAATCTGGGGTTATATCATCGGTGGGATTGCTTGCGCATATATCATTGTTTTCAACATTATATACATGTTTCCGTACTCGAAACCAGTGACGGCTGAAAGTATGAATTATTCGTGTGTTATGGCTGGTGGGACGACAATATTTGCTGGGTTGTGGTATTTGTGGAAGAGGAATCATGGGTATGTTGGGCCGAGGGTGCTGTTGGAAGCTAATAATGAGATTTCGAAGGGTATTGTTGATGTGCAAGCTGTTACTAGGATTCGGAGTGGGCAACTGAAGAAGGCTGGTGCTTAAGGAGGCCGTTTTATATATCGAGGTTGGGATTTGAGGAGCAGCTTTTTTCTTGCGTCCTACCAACTTATCACCCTTTTTATGACTGATTTTAATGCAATCTTATGTGTTTCTATCTCAGGTTTATTTATAGATTTAGAATTGGTTTTATTCTATAAGTCTAAAATTCTTGATTCTGTAGTAATATACACTGGCAACGTGTCACGAACTTGTAGCAACTTCCTACTTAAAAGTGATAGAGCTCCATGTCTACGCTACAGGGCCATGCCTTCCCTCGGTCTCACTGAACGATCATAACTCAATATCAATAGCTAAACTTCTTATCTTTTCATGACTGTCCTTTGTACTAAGCTGCGAATGTCATCTAGTGATAGAGCTTTGCCTTGCTCCTCAATAGCCGAGGTATGCTACTCGCTTAAGTCACCCGATGAGTTTGGAATACTACTGTTTCTTGTGCCTTACACTCTTGATAGTCATTTGGGATGTGCTATTCCAGAAGAAACTAACAGAGGAAGAGGTTGCTTTTGTTGTTGTGTAGTTAAGATATTGTTTATGGCGACAACAGAGAAAGAATTGACTTCAACTATCATTGAACCTCAATGCACTACGAGAAACTGCCAGCCACCCCAAATCCATATGATGCTACCATGTAAAAGCAGACCAGCAACCATCAAATCCCAACAGTATTGATGCCACTGGATCCTTACAGACGCATTATCCTTCATACACAACCCAGCTTCATGTCCTTGATAGTAAAGTTATTCTAAGCGTGGGTATTTAACCGTCTGATGCTTCTTCCAAGGAGGCAAACCATCTTGACAATATCGATACCGTGTACATTTAGACCAGATAGCTTAAAGGAATGTACCAATCGTTGTACTTTCCAGACATCGCAAGAATTTACCGTCACAATCTTTTCCCGAACGACCTATCCAAAACACCGAGTAGGACAGTCCCAACTGCTGTCAGCATTGGCGCATAACCCCAATGGTTCCACTCCCCTTTCCCAGCATAAATCTTACAAACAGCACCATCCACAAATGCTACGCTACGCCGCTACCAGCAATCAAAATCAAGCCTAGTGACGTACGGTCCCCGAAGTAGGCGGCTGAGTAGATTGCTAGACCCATGAATATGTCCCTCGCTCCGTAGACTACCATGAGACCATCGACAAGCTTCTTGTCTGGAGCGGAGGCTGGGGCTTCGAACTCGAAGAATGTGAGAGCATTTCGAGGTCGTAGGATAGCGTTGATGCCGAATCCTATGAATATAGTTCCAAAGGTGCTGGCGGCGAGTAGGAGGGAAGGCGATTGGGATAAGCTTGAAGTGGTCATATTGTGGAGATTTAGTGCACTGTGTTTTGGAGACTGTATGTATGTATTGGGATGGTGGCGGGTATTCGAATATATAGTAGTTAAGTTACGTGAATTGGGTTGGTTGGCACCTTAGTGCTTACCTCCTAGATGCTAGGGAAACGAGATACCATATTATATGGACACCCTACCCCACTAGTTCCCCCCAGTACGAAAACAAAGACTGATTTTTGGCGTTGGAATACTCTATAAACACTATTATCTGTACTATATTCGAACATCATCCTCATTTGCATTCGTCCGATACCAAAAAGGGAAGACGCGACGCGACGCGACATCAACCAAATTATCTTAATCCATACCAGAAACTTCATTATTTACAACCAAAAGTCCTTCCCTAGTAGTTGGATATATAAGTTGCTATTCGAGCTGGGCGCCTTGCATCTTATCTCAAGGTAATCTTTGTCTTTTCTCTAGTCTGGCCAGCGAAGGAGCCGAGACACGACAGTGAAGGCGCTTCGTGAGGCTGAAGGGGTCGCGGCCATCTGAAGTGAAGATAATCGCTACTTAAATAATAAAGATGTCATTCAATCTCAACTGCAAGTATCACTCGGTCTGTTTGCTAAGACGATGCCTATCCCCGAGGCGCTTGCCATCACATGTACAACGCTATTTCTTGCTACCAACGCCTTCAAGGTGTGCCAGAGTGCATGAGATGTTTTCCAAGCAGTTAAGAATGCGCCTCGACAGATTCAACGACTGTCAACCGATATCCAAGGGATATATCAAGTCTTGGGCTTGCTTCAGACGACCTTGAATGCCGAGGAAATTATCAACGCCAGCCTCCCACGACAAATGATCGCTGATCTTGAGCTTCTCCTTAGGACTTGTACAAGGCTGTGTGTAGATGTGATCATCGTGATGAAAGGCTTTATTACTGGCACTGATGGCATGGCTAAACGAGGCATCTGGAAGAGTTTGCAGTGGGAACTATTCAGGAGGCACGATGTCTTGGTCTTGCAGGAGGCACTTTCAACCTGCAAACTAACAATTAGTATGGCATGTACTTCGTTGATGTTGTAAGTCATCTTGCCGCAAATATTAGGACTGCTGACTAACATACGATACGTCCAAGTGTTACGGGAAGCCATACCCAAGTCATTGTCGAACAGATTCAAAGGGACGTCACGAACCTTCGGAGACATGTCGAAAGCCAGAAACGATTAGAGATAAAGGAGAGCTTACAAGGAAATAGTAAAGGCTTTGAGCATGAGACCCTCACTACAAATGTGGCCCACCGAATTAGCCTAGCGTCGTACGACTTGCCTTTGAAGCGATTTACGTGGGAGACTATGTCGATGGTTAGAGGCAAATCCACACGGTCAGAGTCTCTAAGTATGATCACGGATATATCAGACCAGAGAGATTATAGTAGTGCTGATGGTAATATGTCCGACAGCAGCAGTATTCTGGCAGAAGTCTTCTTTAAAAGCCAACGCTGTGCCCTCAGCAGTTGGGTTGCGATGTGAAGAGTTATCACATTCATCTACGTTGACTCAGTTCCGTCAAAGGCTCTTTACAGATGGTAGAATAGAACAGTCTTACTTCTGCTATCGTATCGAAGCAGTACGCATTCTTGGCAGGGTTCCAACACTTTATAGGTGTAAATAATACTCATCAAAGGCGGGTACAGGCACACGAGTGCAAGCTTCTTCACTATAGATGGTTCTTAATGTAGAAATGACTATTTGGAATGGAAAATTCTAGAGATAAGTGTCTTGAACAGGGGTAACGGGTTGTTAAACGAATGAAGACCTAGGTTAAGGCAAGAACCAATACTCATTAATTCTAGTATATTTCTACATACCCTATCCACTCTATACAATCCCTCTCTCACTACTCGCAAGACGTTTCAATTCAGCTAATGTGATCCCTAGTATTATGTTGGCTTGGGGTGCTCTCGCAAAGGGTTTGGCATATGCGAGGGACTATAGAAGTTTATTGATATTGAGAGTTCTTATTGGTGTTGCTGAAGCGGGTTTTGAACCTTGTGTTATGTATGTATTACTTTGCGACATTCTATACCTGTAGGGAAATAAATTGCTCTTTGTATGTCGGTTTGGGGTACTGCTAGGTTCATTGTTGTAGGTATTTACTGGTTGGAATTATATAGTGACACTGCTAATAATTCCTACGGTGCAGTTGGTGGGATTATTTCATGGGATGTCTTCCCGTGGGAAGGGCAACCTCTTCATTTAAGTTGATAGTCATCTAGGATAATTGATATCTCCTAAATAAAAAATGTCGATCGCTTATTTTGGCACTAGGGATAGTAATATCTTTTTATCACTGAAGGATCTATGACAATGTTCATCGCAGTTGTAGCTTTTCTATGGCTTCCTCGAAGTGTTAAGAGCTTACGATAGTTTACTAAAGAAGAGGAATGTGCCTTGGCTATACGTTATGATTGAGAATCACAGGAGGGAGAATAGATTAAATTGCTTGATATAGTCAAGGCTTTATTGCGCTGGGAGGTGTGGGTTTTCTCGTTTATAGGTTTATGCTATAGTGTTGGATAAGTAAGTAGCTCGAATTTTTTACTAGTAAGTTTATTCTAAGGTTGAAAAAAGTCCACCTGTCTAACAAAAGTGGCTAGTATATTATAAAGAGGCTTATAGCCTCGACCCCAAAAGCGAATCTTTACACCGTTGGGCCCAATCTTGTCGGCGGTGCTCTTGAGATAATGTGGCGTTGGCTATCAGATCGCTATCAGCAAAGAGCATTAGTAGCCACAGGTGCAATGCTTTTCGCCATATTAGGATTTATTTGCTTGGCTATGTTCGATCTAAGTACTAATTCTCACGCTGAATATTTTTTTATCTACTCGAGATTGGAACATTTACTTCCGAAGTTATCATTTCATCATGGATGAGTACTAATTTACCTAATCCTACTATCAAAGCGACTGCTCTTGGAACGGTATACATGTTTACGAACCTATCTGGTATTATTTCTTCAGAGGTTTTCCGCTCTCAAGATGCACCGGTGTATTGGTTGGCGCTTATTGTTACTGGTTAGTTATTTTTAGGCTGCTTTTGTTGTTACGGGACTTGCTATGTGGTGGTATTATAGGAAACTGAATAAACGACTCGATGCTGGGAAGTTGACTCATGTGAAATGAATGGAACATAACCCGGGCTAGCTTTATGCGCTCTAGAAGAGCGGCGGGGTGGAGTGAGGTCTGTTGTAGTTTTAAGAATCGAACAATTAAGAGGCTAGAAATTGACATGACTCGCTAAACGATTTCTTTTGCACGTGGTGTTATATTTTGGCTAATAGCATTTTCTAGACGAGTCATTATCATTCAAACGCACCTTGCACTACGTACATCATGTCTTGTGGTATAAGATTACTCCGAAGATCAAAGCGGCGTACAAATTAGTCTATATAGGAACATTTTTTTTTTAGATATTTACCTATTCAAGGATAAGAGCTAGACTTGAGTGAGTCAATTTCTCTAATCAAACCCATCTTGATAGACCAGTTCGTACGACATGATGATTCAATTTCGCATCATGATAGGTCTGGCAAAGAGAGCTAAGCGAGCCAGTGTTCTCTGCTTCGCTATTGTGGTAGTAAACCTAGCCCCCAAACTCGCTTTCCGACATAAAGTCTCAAATACCGTAACCAGCCTATCAATTAAATTATGGGAGTTATGAGAGTCATATATCTGATGTCCGTGGGCTTTACCTCAGATCTATTCGAGAAGATCTACGTAGCTAAAAAGGGATTATTAAAGTGAGAGAAGGCGGATAGACTTGGATCACCAGAGGGTCTCAGCTCAGTTGATGAGGTCAATGATATTAATGGAGTAAGACGCTCAAGGTGAGCAATACGCCGACCGAAGGACACGACTCTCTTTTGTCAATGTACGAGTAAGGTAAGATGAAGCTTTGCGAAGCGAAGCGAGCATAGAGAGCGAAGAGAGCAAAGAGAGCAAAGGGTTGTTTCGTATTCGGTTGCAGTTAGCTTTGTGAGAGGTTAGCATAAGCATCTGATGGGCGACTTGTGGGCTTATACTTTTAAGTTCTTAACGTTTACCAGAAAATGACGACAACGGAAAGTGCGATATGCAACAGATGAAGATACAGTTGGATTGCAAGCCATAATTCGTTGGGATGTCAGCTCGGAGTCTCGGAGGCTGTCGGATGCGCAGCAAGGCTTGTTATTTTACCACGGCTGTCAATTTGTGGTAAGGTTTTAGGTCGCGGTCTAGATTCTTTTGTTGTCTGTTGAGGTTATCGTTGTGGGTCCTCTATCTCATTTGATACGTCGTCTATTCGAAACCTGCAAATGTAAAATGCAAAAGCTTCGAAGAAAGAAATGGTAGAAAAAGCTTTGGGTTAGATTAACGATGATAGACAGAAACTTCTCTACCCCTATTTCCCCCCTCGGGTAGCACATCGCTAGACTGGATTAGGAATAGCAGCTTCACCAAGTGTGTTACACCTCGGGCTACCGTAAAGTCTGCATCACGAAAAAGCACAGAATAACGGATAATAGATTCATCCAAGTCAATAATTCACGACCCACGACTCAATGTCAATGCAAGACCGGCATACCACATTTGGAAGACAGTCCTCGAAAGTGGGTGGGCAATAATGGCAGATGTCCTACGCAAAGCCTCGCCCCGAGCAACGAGAACCGGGCTCTCGTTCTAGTCGTAATACTTCTGATGCACGCCTGCGATAATCTCAGACTCCCTCTGCTGTTCGACCTTTGTCCTGAACCGATGATCATTCGCAATTCGAGCTCTGGCCCATTCTACGAACCATGTCAGCATACGAGTACAAAGCTAGAAAGCTAGAAATATGAGAGCAGTGAAGGAGATGAGCCATACCTTCTGCTGTGACTTTTGCGAGCGATTCTGCTACGCCTTTCTGCAAGCCTAGTCTAGCAAGGAGTGGACTCCGCACAGGCTCCAGCATGATGGCAGACTCAGGACGGGCGAAATATATCAGACTAAGACGAGGCTTGCTAGCCTGGTCTTCCGGAGGACGGATGACACGATGCACGGTCGACTTGAGATATCCTCCACTAAGGAACTCCAACGCATCTGCGACGTTGACGATAATTGTGTCTGGGTTCGATCGAACATATTTCCATCCGTTTTTGGTCTGTACTTGTAAACCTGCAACTGGCTGGTGGAAGAGAAAGGTAAGTGTGTTATAATCCTGGTTCAAAGTTAGTGTGACTATGGCAAGCCAAGAGGTGCATACATACTGTGTGTCCTCTGGCCCAGATATTATTCAACTTTGCATCCTCTTCCACCGTTCTTGGATGATACAGCATGTACCGAAGATACTCTAGTCCCTCTGCATCATAGCGGTGGCGATTCACGAAGTAACTAGCCAGAAACCCTGAGTTAGTTTACTTGTTTTGAATATACCGGGAATAACTCAACCGTGGCTCAGGAGCAACGAATACTTGGGCGCGAAAGCGGTGAGTGTGCTGCTAAGGGCTTGAGAGACTTACTCCTCATCTATCTCCAGCACATGCGCAAACAGGCGTAGAAGTGGAAGTAGGATTTTGTTGTGGATATGCTGTACATCTCTGTCAGCATTGAGAAGCAGTCTTCTACTACATAGAGGAGCAGACCAGTGAGAACCTCTTTATCTCTTCAAAATGCTTCAAAATGATCTCCGGGTGCGGTCTTTCATGTTCTGGGGTGAACTTGGGAATGTTATATCTTTCGTCGTCGTTGTCTTTCGAGGCAAGCTCTCCTTTGGCTTGAGTTTTGTAGCCTCTGAAGTCACCGACCGCTGTATTGGCTAGGAATTTCTCCTTCTCTTCTAGTGGTAATTTGAAGAATTCTTTTCCAATGGCGTACTGGCGCCTTATATCTTCATCTGTAAGGCCATGTCCTTTTACATAAAAGAAGCCTTTACCAGGTTAGTATGGGTGTTAGTGCATGCTTTTGACATACCGTTCTTATCTATAAAACTCAAAACCTGGGCAGATAGTTCCTCTTTACCACCTGGTTGGTCAAGGCGAGAGATGTCTAAGAATTCGAGTTCCGCCCACTCCACTGCCAAATCAGATGCCTATTAGAGCTATTCATCATCCGGCTCATGTATTTGCAACTGTGCTTACACTTTTCCGTTGTCTCTGCCGGATATTGGTATTCTGGAAGTTCTTCGGCTGACATTGTGGGAGGAGGCTCTTTCACAGTTTGAGGTATGGGCTTGTAGTCTGAGTTATATGACTAGAAATAACAAGCTCCTGGCGTCGATACACTTATGTATGTATGTCTTGAGCCGGGGTTCGAAATCAGGTTAATGCTAGGCAGTGCTGCGAACTGTGGAGCTTATAATGGCTCTACGGCGAACAGTCTCTCGCAGTAGATCCATTCTCTGCTATACCCCTCAATTCCATTCAGATCGGAAGAGAAGTACCTATGCCCCGCACTTAGTGCTTCCTTTGTTTATGTCAACAAATTGTGGGGAGGCCTCTTGAGATAGCGAATCACAGCGCCTGTTTTCAATCACGACTTCTGACCCCGGAATTTCAACATCTGCTCAACACGATACCTTCATCCCAACTTTCTCAACTAATACACCAATAGGTTATCTGTCGTGTCTATCTCCTCAATCTAGACGAGAAGCGTAAGCAGAAGGGAGATGCGCCGGCGGGTTCGCCGACAAGATGCATCCAACAACTGTTCTTCACACGTTCTACATTGTATCCACAAGGCATGCAATCGTCCACTTCTGATGATGCCATTTTCAAGTGGCTTTTCGTGCTTTGAAGACGGGCAAATTGCAAAAGTTCTCGGCCAATATGTAGTTCAAATGTGCAGCTCCAAAAAGGATGCGAGTTTTCACCCAAGGCTCCAATAACCATCGCATTGCTCAAACCCATCATGTCTCAGTCTCACGATTTTGAGAAGACGGAGCATCAGGCCCAGGTTGTTACGCCGGCATCAAGTGACTTGTTCAGGCAAGAGACAAAAAAGAAGCCGCTTAAGCATCGCATCCGTGAGATAGTATGGGATAGTCTTGATCGCTCACCAGAGGAACGGAAACTCATTTTCAAGATTGACTTATTCATCCTGTAAGTTCTCTCGCTAGTTTTATGTTGCCATGAATATCTAACACAAAGTTAAATAGAACATGGGCTGGATTCACCTACTTCTCCAAGAACCTCAACTCCAACAACCTTGCTAATGCGTACGTATCTGGCATGAAAGAAGATCTACATGTGGTCGGCAATGAGTACCAGACATTTACCACAATGTGGACAATTGGCTATGTTGTAAGCCAAATTCCCTCGCAAATGATCTGCACCAGAATTCGGCCTTCTATCTGGTGCCCTTCCTGGGAGTTGTGTTGGGTCATCGTTACTTTTTGCACGGCAGCTGTCAAGACTCCTCATCAGCTTTATGCGTGCCGGTTTCTCGTCGGTCTCGCTGAAGGAACATTTTATCCTGCTGTGCATACGGTTCTTGGTGGGTGGTATACCAAACGAGAACTTGCTAAGCGGGCTTCGATCTTCTTTGCTTCTGCGTTTGTGGGTTCTATGTTTAGTGGCTATTTACAAGCTGCGCTTTATACTGGTATGAATGGGACTGGGGGGCTGGCAGGGGTATGTAAAACCTTAATATCTATTGTCAAGTGTAATATAACTAAGTATACAAATAGTGGCGATGGCTTTTTATCTTCGATGGCGTCATCACTTTTCCCATGGCTGTCTGGGGTAGGTTCAAATCCAAATAATAACAACGAATAAATTTCTAACTTTCATAGGTTATTATGCTCTTCCAGATCTCCCAAGTAACACTCGGGTAGGATGGCTGAAACCAGAAGAGAAAGCATTAGCCATGAAACGTATGGTTGAGGCAGGTAAAGGCGAAGATGTCCCATTCACATGGCGAGGCATCAGTCGAGTTCTCAAGAAATGGCATTTCTGGGTCTATACCGCCTATTATACGTTTTTCATCTGCAGCGAGAATATTGGTGGTTATATGAATCTCTGGCTCAAAAGTCTCGGGACGCAAGTTACCTATACACCACTAAGCTACATTTTAGATTAGCTAACAACAAGCAGTTATTCCGTCTCAAACGTCAACACTTACCCAACAGTAACCAACGCAATAACAATAGTAACAACCCTCTCCTACGGCTGGACAAGCGACGCCCTACAACTCCGCTCACCAATCGTCTACTTCTCCCTAACAGTCTGTTTCTTCGCAGCGATGAACCTCGCAATCTGGGACGGGGTTCCCTTCGGTCTAAAATGGGCTTCCTATTACCTCACCGGCTTTGCTCAAGGCTCCGGACCCATCTTTCTAACCATGGTAAACGAAGCTTGTGCCGATGATACCCTAGAGAGGAAATTTATTCTCGGGACTACGAATTCTGTGGCTTATGCTTTTAATGCTTGGATTCCTTTGATTACTTATAATACGACGAAGGCGCCAAGGTTCTTGGTTGGTAATTCGGTTACTGTTGCTTTGATTGTTTGTGCTTTTATTACTTTGACTGTTGCTGTTTTGCTTCAGCGGAGAGATGCGTAAGTCCATTTTCTGTCGTCTTCTTCTAAATTTAAGACTTTTGGTTTTTTTTTTTTTTTTTTTTTTTTTTTTTTTGCTTGCTGGCTTCCTAATATGATGTTGAATAGGAATCATGAACCTGAAAAGGAGAAATTAGTCGAGTCGGAACGAGAACTTGGTGGGGCTGGGACTGTTGTTACTGATGAAAGTCATGTGTAACTTACTACTTACTACATCATGATTCACCAAACGCGGAATCAATCAATCAATCAATCAATCAACTAGATAGAAGAGAAAACAACAATAACACTTACTACCTACCTAAAACTAAAACCTTTATTTCAAGGTACAACAATATCATAAGGTATTTCAACCCCATCATCCAATTCATCATCCCAAAAATCCTTCCACCATCTCCGTCCACGTCCCTGTTGTCCCTGTTGTCCATATCCTTGTCCAAACTTCTCATTTTTATTCTTCTCCTTCTCCTCCCTTCCTAATCCCATCATCATCTCCTCTCTCCCTATTTCCTTCCTAGTCTTCTTCTCGGAAAAAAGAATACTCTGTTCTCTTGAATGTTGTTGTTGTTGTTGTTGTTGTAATGATTGAGAAATAGTGTCTCGCTCGCTTAGGTATATAGTAGGGTTAGTAGTGTAGGGTTTTAGGGTTGAAGATTTGAGAATTTGATTGTTGTTGCTGTGATGGGGGATATAGTGAATATGGTGGGTTGGGGATGGGGATGGGGATGTGTTTTTGAGGGGTTGTAGTGGTAGTGGTAGTGGTAGTGGTGTTTGTATTTGTATTTGTGGGGGAATGGATGGATTGGGTGGAGGAGTAGTGTTTGTTGTGTTTGTTGTGTTTGTTGTGGGAGGGGTGTTAGGGGTGTTAGGTGGTGGTTGAGAGGACATTTTAGGTGGTTGGTTGGTTGGTAGGTAGGTGATATTGATGAGGGATGGTGTCGTTGTTGATGATGTTGGTGGTGATGATGATGATAGAATTTGTAGTTGATAGTGGTGTTTTGAGTTGTTAGATGTTTGGTAGAAGAGGAATTTTGGAGTGGAAAGGAAAGGAAAGGTTGCAAAGGTTGGTATGTGTGGTATTTATAGGGTTTTGGTTCTGGTTTTGGTTTTGGTTTGGGGTATTGAATGAATGAATGTAGGTTGTGTGTGATTCATAGATTACGGTATTTGTTTGATTCTTGCGGGGTTGTTTTGGGTCTTGTTAGCTGAGCAGGAGATTTATTCTGAGTATTATGTGAATTACATCTTGTGAATCAATAAATATTAAATGATCAAAATAAGTAGGAGTAACATATAGGTGTGGGCAATTGGGAGTTGTATTCTGTAAGGAGGCTATTTTGGTAGCGCCTACTTATTGTAATAGACGGTCATATATAGCTATTCCCATAATTCGATATATTCAACAATAAGTCTTTAACTTTGTACTAATGGCGAGACTTCCTTTTACATGGCCTTATATAAACACCCTCTAAGAACCTAGCAGTTCTCCTCTCGCGCCCTCCACCTCCACCTTTTTTTCAACAAGTCTCGCTTCCTATCATGGTAGCATTAAGTAAGTAAGTACTTTTCTACCTTCCTTCTCCTCTAACAAAATGTCTATAAGATGTCGGTGCCTATATAATTGAATCAATAAGAACATATTTGATATTACTTGATCTAATTTCTTTGCACCTACCTGCTGCATACATACCTAGTACACTTATTAAGGTAACTACCTAGTTTTCTTAATAAAACTCTACATTGGTCTAAGATAAAGAAAGACCTAGTAAGTAAGTAAGTAAGTGGGATTTCATCTCCTAAGGTAGATAGGTATATAATACCTATAGTCACGTAAAGTGACAGATAAATAACTTTTTCGAAATTCTGCAGAGTTATGTTTTGTAATATTACTAGCTTGAGGAATTAATTGTTAAGGGTATTAAAAAACTCTGTTGGGTTTTAGGAATTAATTTAGGATAGCTCGCTTCTATATCATGATTCCTTTTCTTTTTCTTTTTGGTCGAGTGGGAACGATCCTGTTAGATTTTATACTAGAAATGAGGAAGGAGTTGAGATATTCTACACTATTGACTTATAGAGAATGGTGAGATTTACTTTATCTTATATTTTTATAGATACTTTTCTTACAAAAAAAAAAGCAGTTAGTAATATCAAAGCATCCCACCCATCATCATCATCATCGTCAAGAAACTTCAAACCCCAACAACACCCACCACTTCCCCATCCTCCAACCTCCGACAAAGCTCTCTCAACCTCCACCCAACCCATTCAAAGTCCCCAATCTCGAGATAAATCTGTCCTGAAAGTCTAACCCACATAGCGCCACCCATAAAAGCAATCTGTAAGTAAGTATCGAATTCCTTAAATGCGGTACTGTTAAGCCACTTCTGAATTTTTGGGGCATCATCAACCCTAAACTTTTTCTTCTCTCTTCTCTCATAGTCCCTCTGACTAATCTCCCCCTGATCCTTCACCGTACCGGTAGTAGCAGAAGAAGAAGAAGAAGAAGAAGAAGAAGAAGAAAAATCCAAAGGTAATCTAATATTAGCAAAACAGCATTTCCTCAAACTCCCTCCCTTATTATCCATAACCTCAGTCCCCAAAATCACCGCAACAAGATCTCCACCATCTCTAGCTATCTCCCAACAATAATTCCTGATAGCTTCTTCACCACCACAGATCTTATTGCGGAATGAGAGGGCCGCTGGGACGCAAACGTAGGGTGCGTAGTCTATTGTGGCTACGAATTCGAATTGGTGGACGAAGGCTGTTTTACCGTCTGGTGTTGGTGCTGTGGAGGATTTTGGGGTGTAGCCGTGCGAGGTGGGGAAACTGGTTCGGATGAGGTGTTGGTTTTTGCTTGGGACGTGGAAGACTGCGCAGCCGCGGGGTGTGTAGAGCCATCTGTTTTTTGGGTGTTAGCTTTTGTGATGGAGGTGGATAGGTATGTAGTTGTTGGATACTTCTTTGTCGTTTAGTACTCTGTTGGTGGTGGTGGACTAGCCTCGGACCTCCTCAGTAACTCAGTTCCAACTAAGAACTTGCGAGGCTTGTTTTGAGTGCAGTCCTACACTTTAAAAGTAATAGCGAGAACTCGAGTTTTCATACAGCCAGTCTGAATATTCGGGGGTTGTGATAAGAGGAGAAACAGAGAGGGAAAAAGACATACTTATGACAGTTGCTCACAAAAAAGTCCGGACCTACACTCCCCACATGTGTTAAATCAATATGACCAATCCCATGAGCCCCATCAATAAGACTCAAGATACCCAACTCCTTACAAGCCGCTACCAAATCCTCCCACGGCATCCTAACACCAGGAAAAGTCAAGACAGTATCAACCATAGAAACCTTAACATTCAACCCTTCACCCCTCACCTTCTCAACCGTTTCTCGAAACTTGCTGACAATCTCCGCATCTTCAATCGGATATTCCAAGGGAATAGTAACAACCTTCAAAGGCTCCTTCTCTTGAACAGACCAGATTGTCTTCTCACAGGCATCATAAATAGTACTAAAAACCACAATGACATCTTTTTCTTCGAATACCAGATTTCTCATCACAGTATTTATCCCCGTTGTGGCATTTGGTACGAATACAACTTCGTCCACAGGTACGCCCAGTAAGGGAGCTATTGCTTCACGTGACTCGTCAATATAATCTGGGAGATCGAAGACAATAAAGGTATCTGGTCTCTCAGCTGCGAGTTTGGTGAGTTCATTTTGTCGGTTTTGAACGAGGCGTGGGTAGGCTCCGAAGGATCCGTGGTTCAATGGTGTGTAGGTGCTTGCGAATTGGAAGTGTGCTGTTTGCATGCATGGCATGGCCGAAGGGTACTTTGCGTGTCATTTTGCTTCTACACTTAGGGTTGCTTCGTTGTTCAGTTAGTGTAGTCTAAGGTTGTTTGGGTGTAGTTCACGTTGATAAGGATTGTCTCACTGATCAACAGATCGCTGTGATTGATAAGGTAGTGTAGCTGGAGAGGTGCTGGGGGGGTGTGGCGGTGAATGGAGTGAACGGGGGTTGGGAATATGGTTATAATATGGAGACGAGCTTGTTTGACAAGGTAACGTTGTATAATAAATAGATGCACTTTAGGATGAATGAGAACCTGGATACTCATGATACTGGAGGGCGAATTGGAAGAGGACGGGATCAAGAGTGGGTCGATCACATGATTAACCAGACAAATCCTCCAGCTTAGTTACTGAAACCAATTCAGTAGTTGATAAACAAATTTCAACTAATCTGTGCAACTTCGAGTTGTTTTTAGTTTCACGGTGCTTGTGTTTCTTCTACTTTGGCAACTGGAGGAGGTCAATATGAGGCGAAAGCCAAGGTCAAGGGAAACCTTGGTTTCATATTAGATATTAGATCGTATTGAACAGGTAAAAACGACAGATGTGAACTATTAAAATAGAAATGAGTTCCAAACGCCGACATAATCAATCTCCATCTGAACACTTGGACCATCAGTCGTCAAGTTATTTGGTAAACCAGGCCAATTTCCTCCCACGGCCACATTCAAGAGAATAAAATGATCCTTGTGAGCCAGCTGAGTCCATGCATCTTCATCTCCTACCGTGCTACCATTAACAGTGAACACTTGAGTGCCATCCAAGTACCAGTTCAAAGTTTCGTCTTCCCACGTGGCACTACTGTTTTTGGTACACATGCTCCTATCGACCATAAAGCCAATGGTATGAAATTCACCATGCGAGAATGGATAACCACCATTTCCAATGCCATTGTACTCATTACAAGGTCCTCCGGGGGCAATACCACAGTGAATGGTTGAATACATGGTGTCGACTCCGTTTATAACTTCCATGATGTCCCATTCAGAGACTTGAGGCCAATTCGTATAATTGCCTCGAAACTCGCTGCCTAGAGTCCAGAAAGCGGGCCAAATGCCTTGTTGTTTAGATACCGGAGCGTTACCAAGCTTGATCCGACTTTCAACAAAGAGCTTTCCACCGGGAGCTGCCACAAAATCAGTGCGTTGAGTTTCGATGCGAGCTGATGTCCAAGTTCCATTTGGAAGCTTTCGTGGCGTAATGGCCAGGTTCTGATCCTCATTGATGTGGAGGTTTGAAGGAGAAGATGTATATGTTTGTTGCTCATTATTGCCCCATTGTACGGCTCCACCGGGATACTGAGTTCCAATGTCGATAAGCCAGTTGGAGGTCGAGGGAAGGCCGCCAACTGGGCCGAAGAAAGCGTCGAAGAAGGTAGTAGTATAGCCCGGTTTGAAGATGGAGCTTACCGTCGACGTTGATCGGGAGTGAAAATGTTGATGGCCATGTGACGTCCTAGCCTCGACTGTGGCGGTCGCGAGGAGAAAAAGGAGGGACAGCGACTTCATGATGAAGAAAGTAATGATTCGTAGACGGGCCAAAAGAGTGACAAGAATGGGAAAGGAAATATGAAATTTCAATTATTACAGGTACTTGGTACTACCAGAACCAAATCGCGATTCGCAATTCGCAAAACATGAGTGCGATGTTCAGGTACATATTTATCATAGATGTAAAGTAACCTTACGGATGCTGGATAATTAATTACCTTTGAGTTTTGCCAATGCGAAATACTTGCTGAGAGCGCCTGAATGAGAGCAACATCAGCGGCAGACACGGAAATTGACAGCACCTTATTTGCAATGGATGTCGTGGATTCCTCTTGTAGCTGTGACGGAATAGAATTCGTCCAAGGAGAACAAGAGTTGTAGTACAGCAGGTAGGTAGGTAGTACGGAGTCCGAAGAGAGGGAGAACGGCGTAGTAGTATATGGCTGAAATTGTGCGTGCGTCTTTGGCCCGGGCTTTACGGAGGCTCCGTCTAGTCCTCCCTCGAATTTACCGACAACTGGGCCCTTGCCTAGCAAGCCTGACTCGGACGTTGCGAAGTTCGAAGGTTCGTCCGCGACGTCTGTTTTGGGCTACTGCTTATTATTTCCATTACCTATTCTTGAGGATTTAGTATGTTTGTATTGTCTGTCCTGTGCTGTGCTGTGCTGTATATATATATCCATCGCCACGCCTTCTCTTGGCAGAAGCCTGAAGTGGTGGGTTTCGTCTCTTCTTTCGAGATATCTTTTACCCATCCCATCTTATCAGCGTCCCAGGCTCCCAGCCCTTATGTACTGTACAGTATGCATCGATGCAACCCCCCACCTTTCTTTACCGGTATCTTCGAGCCTTACTTAGAACAGCGCCAGCACATATTATTACAGTATTCGGACAATCACCAAATCCATCTCGGTTCTCGCCTACAAGATCTCACAATGACAAGGGATGAATATGTGCTTACTTTCTCCTGCTGTCTTCGGTGTCTTCAGCTTATTCGAAAAATCACCGCAAGCATCGGATGACTTTAAACGGTCCAGAATTTTTGTATTCGTAGAATACAAAATCCAACATCAAAAGCAATATATCAACCTGCAGAAGTTGGGGAGGCATTTAGGCTGAGTGAGTCCTTTGTCGGAAATCAGGATCCTCCCAACCACCGCCAAGATAAAGATCAGATCGCCGGCCGGGGAAAACCTCAAAAGCTTCGAATTGCTTAATTGATAGCTTGCCCCTGTCAATCACGATAGCTGGACGACTGATTGCGACCTTCTACCTTCTCCTTCAAGCCTTAGCTCAGTATCTCGTGTCGCAGTGCAGCGGGATGCGAAGCCGTGTATTGGTTCTCGGGATCTCTCGACTTTATTGCTCTGTATATACGGTACTGTATTGCAGTACTGTACTGACTGAGGTGGTACTGTATCAAAGGGCGTGCTTCCTTCTCCAGTCCAGTATCAGAGTCCAAGTCAACCAGAGTCGTATGGGAACCATGTAGAGTACCACCTGCAGGTCTACTATGCCACTTGTTGATGATACAATACGACGCCAGTGGTACAGTTCCAGTTTCTATATTGCTACAGCTATCGGTACGGCCGCGTGTACTGTACCATGGCCGTGCGTTTCTTGGTGGGGAAGGGCAAACTCGCAACTACTTTTAGCAAGGAACTCGCCAAACGGGCAAAGTTGGCCATGGCTCGAGTATTCAATCACGGAAGGATAGTACGGTTTGTTCTTGTGACCATTATTTACACCTTCCGAAAAACAAGCGGAAAATTCGGTGATGCGGCGAAGCGGCGAAGTAAGTACAGAGTCGTATTGTTCTCTTCGCCTTCTAGAAGAAGACACGAACATCTTGTCAAAGAAAGGTCAGGCATGGGTCACCGCTTATTCCCGAATGCCAACGCCTTTCTTCTGCAAGCCAAGCTGGTCAAAAAAAGCTTGTCTTTTTCCAACAAATGCGCCTTTTTTCTCTCTTCAACGCGGTTCTGAAGATAGGAATGTACGTTGCCGAAGTCCAAGTGGGTATGTTGGACAGCGAGGACACCCATTGACTCGTTGCCACTTACTGTACTATATGTAGATGTACCCATGTCGTTTCCTTATCTTCACGGCGAGATTGTTCTAATGCAACTGTCGCAAATTGATCTCGCAGAGAGACGAAGTTCCAACGTCAAATCGGAAGCTTGCTGACATGGGATAGATGATATAGGACGGTCTCGATTTGTCTGAGATATTTGTCGATCATATCCTCGTTGCCCCCCAAACCCCGGTGTTGGCATGACCCTCTCTGAATCTCTGGAAACAGACTTCTGGATAGAGTTAGATAGACTTATGCACCTGCCACATTTAATGGTAAACCCGGAAGATCATCCCCCATTACTTTTTCTTATCGTGGTGTTCAGTCAGAATCACGCGTCCCTACATAATGTAAGTCTCGTCGCAATTCCTTCGAGCTGTTCAGCATCGTCTCACACCTGTTTTCCCTCTCTATTTCACGCTTTGCGACTTAAAGCAAGAATGGCGGAAATCAATGGCACCGCTCCTGCGCACGACAGTGTTGTCAATGAGAAAGGTGACATCAACTATATGAAAGATCCAGAGGCATATATCTACGCTGCAACGCCAAGTGATGCATCTGAGAAGCATGGAGCGGTCTCGAAAGATGGCAGCATCGACCCCGAGATGGCAGAGATCACTGCCGATACGACTCTAGAAACCACTTTACAACTTGTCACGAAGACGCTTGATATTACCGACGACCCAACCGAGAGCCCCTATACTTTCCGAGCCTTTTTCTTTGGTCTGGGACTTGCAGCATTCGGAGCAGTGATTGCTGAAATCTTCTACTTTAAGCCACAGACAGTCTCGGTCAATGTTATCTTCCTTCAAATCATCGCTTTCTGCTTTGGAGAGGCAACGACTTTAATCCCTCAATGGGGCCCCGTCGGCCGATTCCTCAACCCTGGCCCTTTCAACCAGAAGGAACATGTTTTCATCACCATCCTCGCTTCTTCCGGGGCTGTTAGTGCTCTCGGTACTGAACAGTTGGCAGTGCAGTCTCTCTACTATAATGAAACACCAAATGCAGCTTCAGCTATTTTCCTGCTATTGTCCTCTCAGATGCTTGGTTATGGATTCCTAGCTGTAAGATCTTAGCATCTTTATAGGCAATTCTATATACTAATAAAAGTCTACTTAGATGATGAGAAAACTATTTGTGTACCCAACGAAAATGCTGTGGCCAACTCAGCTTCCCCTCGCTTCTCTCTTCCAATCTCTGCATCTCAACAAGGATCTTGCCAAGAAACGTCTCAGGGTCTTTTGGTGGGTTTGTGGATTCGTTATCGTTTGGGAGCTTGTCCCTGAATACATCTTCCCATTGACTGCCGGAATATCGATCTTTTGTCTTGCAAACCAACACTCAGCAGCTTTCACTTATCTTTTTGGAGGAGCAAATGGTGATGAAGGTCTTGGATTCCTCAGCTGGTGCATGGACTGGCAATATGTCGGTACGACATCATTGATTCTTCCCATGAACACCCTTTTCAATCAATTTATTGGATACATCGGATGCATTGCACTAACAACAGGAATTTACTGGGCCAACCTTTGGGTATGCTACAATTTTGTCCTTTTGAATCTTGTTTAGACTAACTTGGAATAGAATGCCAAGACCTTCCCTTTCATGGCGCAAGATCTGTTCACTTCGAACGGTTCCATATATAACCAAACAGAAATCTTGGGCCCAGACAATACAGTTGATCCAGCATTGCGAGACGCTTATGGCCTTCCATGGTTTGCAACTTCCAATGCTATGTCTCTTCTGGTTTTGAATATTGGAATTACGGCCGCTGTTGTCCACATTATCTGTTGGAACTGGGAGGACGTTCGAAGCATCTTTGTCTGGGCTAAGCCTGCAGCTTTGAAGGCGCATATCAAGGAAGCCCGTGCAGATGGACGATACAAATTCTGGAAGGATAGCACTTATGTTGAGAAATTCCCTGGAACGGAAAATGATCCTCATTTTGCGGCTATGAGAGCATACAAAGAGGCTCCTAGTTGGTGGTATCTTGTTGTTCTTGTATTTGCGCTCGTAGTTGGTCTTATTTGCACATACCAACAAAAGACAGCTCTTCCATGGTGTAAGTACCAGCTCCTGCCCCCAAAAAGACTCTAAAGCGACTAACCAATAAATAATAGGGGCATTCCTTCTGTCCTGCCTTCTCTCATTCTTCCTTCTCATCTTTTACGCTCCTCTATACGCCATCACCGGATTCTACTACCAGCCAGTCTCCGCTGTACAAATGATCGGCGGCTACATGGTTCCAGGAAAGCCCGTGGCAAACATGATGTTCACGCTTTACGGCTCAAACTCCATGGTACAAGGTCTACTCATGCTATCAGATCTCAAGCTAGCACAATACGCCAAACTCCCACCTCGAGCCACCTTCCTAGCACAAATGCTAGGTACAATTGTAGGCGCCATTCTTAACTGGGTCATGATGAACTCGATTGTCAAGAACCAGCGCGAAACACTACTGAGTGTCGAAGGAACCAATATCTGGTCTGGACAGAATGTACAGACTTATAATGCTCAAGCTGTTGCGTGGGGAGGCGTAGGAGATAAGATTTTCAGTCATGGTGGCGTCTACCAAATGGTTCCAATCGGTCTCGCAATCGGAATCTTCGCACCACTTCCATTCTGGATCGGTCATAAATTCTTCCCAAAGCTCGGCCTAAACAGATTTAACACCTCCATTATCTCCACATGGCTCGGCTGGCTTTCCGTCGGTATCAACTCCTCTCTTCTCCCTTACTTCGTCTTCGGTGTCTTCAGTCAAGGATACCTGAGAAGATACAAAGCCGTGTTGTTCGCTAAGTGGAATTTGATCGTTACTGCAGCCATAGGTGGAGGTGTTCAGATCATCGTTTTCATCTTAACTTTTGCGGTTTTTGGTGGCAGTGGTGAGGCGCATAATTTCCCTACTTGGTGGGGTAATAATATCAATGGGAATGTGGATCGTTGTTTGTATACTAACTAGAGGTTTTGTGTGGATTTTTCACATATAAATATATATACATTCGCATTCAAGGAGAGAGGCGTTGTTGCGGGGTTTTATTTATTTAGTTGGTTGATGATGTGTTGATGTGTTGACGAAAAATAAAGCATTTGGATAGATGATGTATGTATGAATGTAACCTGGCATATATGAATTCATGACTCTGTTGCTGTTATATTATATGTTTCTTCCTGGTCTTCAATCAAATTTACTGACTTATTGAGATTATTAATTAGAATCCATTCCAACGATCTGAATTGTATATGGTATAGTAATCCCCACCTCTGAATAGTTTCAATTCAGACAATTCAAACTATTAGTTCTGGACACATATGTTTGAGGGTCTAGTCACATGTTCAGACTCCCGGGTGCGTACTTAGATTCTGCTTTCGTTCGTCCTATGGAATCTCAGATTGGCTATGGAGCTAGTTCTGTGTAACCACATCAATCCGAATTCTTTACAGGAAGTATATCTGTCCCCTTTGCTAAAGCTTTTAAATGTTCCTTTCCTTTCTCTGCGGACTGTCTTCTATTCCTACTTGAAATATTGCATCCTTAATGTCCTTACCAACTACTGTCATATGTTACTATCCTGATGGGACAATCGATAATAATCTAGTACTCTGTAACACTACAACGGCAGTATCTGCCTGTTGCGCTCCTGGGGACAGTTGTTCAGTAGGTAACTTCTAAAGTCAGATCATAGACCTGTACACCCTTAACCCAGTTCATGTAATATTAGAGGAGATATACTAATTTTACATTTAAAATGTATAGACAAGCGGATTGTGCTTTGGCTCGGCAGGATATCTGTATCGCTCCGGATGTACAGACAAATCGTGGTCCTCTTCCGTCTGTCCGTTACAGTGTCACACAGGTATATATCTAAGTCGATTCTATGTTCTGTGCCCTTTATCTAAGCATATTTATTTCATTCTGTCACAACTGGAGCTAATTAGGATCTCTACCTAGATCCAATAGAGAACTCCCCGTACGGTGGCTGGACAAATATTTTTCCATGTACAGCAGGATTCCAAACGTCAGAATTCTGTTGCGCGTCCTTTTCAAACCAGAGCTGCTGCTCCAGCACCTTCCAACTTCTTAACACTGGCGTTGCATTCAAGCCCGGCACAGATGCCCTCATGGCAGAGCTCGCGTCTTATAGCTCCACCGCTACAGTTACGACTAGCACAACAACTACTAGTACAGCCTCTCACACGACAGATACTGGGAGTGCAAGCGCAGGCTCAACAGGCACTTCTACTACAAGCTCTTCGAAAAATTGTGTAAGTATTGGTATTGGTACAGGGCTTGGTGCGGGGCTTGGAGTACCGCTATTGTTAGCGCTAGGTCTCGCTGGATTTCTTACGCGGAAGATGATGACGAGGAGGGACGAGAGGACAGGAGGAAACGATTCATCGATACAGTTGCAAGGTTCAAGTAGTGCGCCTTTAGGACTGCAGGACCTACAGAACTATCAAATACCAGAAACGAATGGAACGATATGAGATGAGGTGATAAGAAGAAGAAAATATATGTTTTATCTAAGTAAAACCTAGTAGTTATAAGGTCTTGTTTTCTATAGTGCTGTTGTTCTATAGTATTATTGCACTATACTTTTTAGAAGGAGGTACAAGTGAGAAGAAGAATATCCTGGAAAGAAAGTGATTCTCGCAAAAAAAAAGGGGGGGTTTTGCTGTAATATCTTAGGGTAGCTGACGAGACAGCTCTATGTCTAGACGGGGCTTATATGACGATCAATTTTTGAAGACTGCAATAGAAGAGTCGGCAGATCGTCTGAGGATCGAGAAATAGTTGGAAGTGGAACCACCTACACTTTTTGCAAGAAGGGAATTCATTGACATTTGTTTATTATAGAGGTGAGGACGGGTGCCATCATAACTCAGGCAATAATCGGGACTCATAATTGTTGCACTAGAATAGACCAAAAAGTGACTTTTTTGATCATTTGGAACTGGGAGTGGCTACATAGACCTTATGGACAGAAGAATAGGGAGGTTGCCAAGTTATAAGTCGGTCGTAACACCCATATATCCAGCACAACACTTATCTACTTCTTGAATTTTTAAATTCTACTTTTGTCTGGCCGTAGCAGTGCTAACATACAACTGCACGAGACATTGCTCTCTCAAACTATTTAGTCTTCGTATCCTGTACTTCCAATCTAGGAAGAAACAGTGCGCTTTTCCATTCCAACGCGATTTCTGCCCCGCTCGTAACGAGGTAGAGACGTAAATACTCGATCAATACGATGAAGTAATACACCCCAAGTCCGCTGCCAATGTGCCACCAGCCATGCATCTCCAACACAAATCCCCATGGGATACCGACAACCTCCCGCATTGCTCTCAACTGAGCGCAATAGTTCCGGTCGATATTAAAAGCAATACTACCTGCCACAAACAGTACTGTATGTTCACTTAGTTTTCATCCCAACAGTTAGTTCACTGACTTCAAACAAAACTAACTTACTACTTCCAAACAACACCAGACTTCTCATGTCTCTCTTTACCTTCTTATCCGTAACCCTAGAAAGCAAAACTATGCATCGTGCAACAATGACGGAAACTAAAGCAAGGAATACGAGTCCGAAGATCCTTTGGGAATGGTAGATAGCGTGGTAGGAAACTAAGATTGCGGAACCGAGGGATAGACTGGAAGCGAGAAGGAGACGTGGGAGGGGAGTGAGTGTGAAGCTGAATGATGCGTAGAGGATAGTGGATGTAGGAAGTAGGATTGATGCTTGATCTACTGTTTATTGGGGATTGGCGAGTCAGTCTCATTGACTTTTCTTTTTGTCTTGTTGATGTTACGAGAATGAATGAATGTGCGGCAAATAATCTCGACCACAACTCCATTTTTGAAGAAGATATTGAATGGAATTTAGTTTGGGAGCAAATAAAAAATGTGATACTTACGTATCTGAGCGAAATACTTGACGTTGGAGTGAAATATAGTTGAACATGCTCCTACGACGAGTAATGACATATAGCAAAGGCGGATATTGGTGCTATTGGTTATGGGGGACTTTTTGGCGTTGATCGTTCCACGAATTCCAAGATATACTATTCTCACTATTAATACAGTTTTTTCATTGTCACCGGTATATGACTGTTTTAGTATGATGATAACGGAATGATATGCGAAGTAATAGGGGTTAGATACCGTATGCGAGATTGGTAAGCGTGTTAACGAAACCTGCGATATAGGTTGTGAAGTAATTGTTCTACATTTCATCAGAACCTCATATAGAATAATAAATATATGGGGGTAAAATCAGACTATTTCACAAAACCTGTTGAAATATATAGGCCATTAGTGGTGTTCTGTTCAACTTTCAGTATAATTAATGGATGTCGAGATGGTCACCTGGTTGCCGAAGTCATTTCTCCCCATGCTGATACACCTTCAACGTAGGGCCAACTTAAAAAGGCCATAATCGTGGAGAGAACAAAAAAAAAGAAGGGCGTCTGAGAGATTTCCTTTATATTTTTGGGTGATTGATAGGCTATATATATATGTATGCTGCTACGGAGCCCGCCAAATACGGCACGCGCCGAAGCGAGATACAGTAAGACGAGCTCGCTAGCGGAGAAATAAGTGGCCGATTTTGATACCTAGTACAACACCAAAAACTACATTATTTACATACTAGTTGCACTTATTCTTTAGAATCAAGTAGACTAAGATTCAGTACTTATAAGATAGTTCTATGGGGTTTTTCATAGTTTCAAGAGAGTAGGTGGGTACGTGATAGAGCAAAAGGTGTTGTAGCACTTGTGTTAACATTAGCTACATATTTCTCTAGAGGGCGAGTTAGGCCTGCACTGGCCCACAGTAACCTTGTTTCATCTTCTTCTTCAGCGTCAAATGCAGTGCATTAGTGCATTAGCGGGCCTGATGGTGACGGTGACACTAAGACTTGATAGTATAGAAATAATTGCGAAACTAATTAGTGTCATTGGCGCAAAGATAAAAAAAGATGAAAGTAGCGAGCCTACAAAATGTTGTATCGAAATTCAATCTTAAGCATTGGGAATCGGTAGCTGAAAGCGACGTAAGTATTAGTTCTTAATATCCTAATACATAAAGCTCATCTCTAATAAACAGAGCCCATCTTTGATGATATAACAGTCATTTACACCATAAGCGGCAATGTCATATTTCTACTTTTCAGTCTTTTCAGTATGTAAGTAGAGCTTTTCCAGGTACTGTTAACGGTTTCTAGGGTATAAACTTCTTAGGTTTTCGAAATAATCCTAGTAAACTAAACCCATTACTACTAATAGCCACTTTTCGTAAACTGTTTAATAGATGCAAAATCCTAGAAGAACACTAGATTTCACCATTTTTAATTCGAATTCTATATTCTCGATTCTTACGTTTGATAAGTCCTCTAACCTACAAAGGAGATTTGGTTTGTACAAAAGTAGTGCTTCGTTTGGCCTTCTTAATCCCGCTTTCACAGGGTTGTGCACCTTTTAATACTATTGCTTGATACAATTACACAATACTGCAAAATTCCCTAGGTATAGCAAATAAGAGTATAGCAGTCTTCTCCAAGTAACCCTACTATTTCATATTATTAATACTTAAGATCATCAATAGAGAATTCAATAGTAAAAGCCCTTCCAGATATACAGCCAATAGTGATTGTCGACCTTGACGGAGAGATAACAATTGTCGGAGAGGAAGCAATATTGAAGAAAACCTAGTAGCTAGGTGGCAACCAGAGTAAACTCTGTACTTTCCAAGTAATCCAAGACTCTGTAATACCTAGTCCTTGAAAATCACCGCTGCTGTTTTCCTCCCGAAAAGATCGAGAATGAAGGAACTCTACACCATCTACTTCAAAGTTGCGAGCTATACTGTTAGGTGAGACTTGAAAGAAAGGTAAATCATAGTATGTTTGCTGAATAGTTCGCTGTAGGGAGCCTATGGCAACATTCCAGACCTCGACTTTATCTCCATAAACTAATGCTAGCAGCTCTGAGTTGTGCGAGAAGGCGAGGTCAAGAACGACGACGCTGTTGATTTTATGTCGTAGGAAGCCTGTGGCAGCATCCCAGATACAGACTATATTGTCCCAAGAAACTGATGCTAGTAGTTTCGAGTTACTGGAGAAGGTGACTAAGGTGACCGGGTCTGTATGGTCTTCGAGTGTCTGCTGTTGTAAGTCTATAGTATCCCAGTCCAAGACCCAAATTGTCTTATCGTCAGAAGCTGATGCTAGCAGCTTTGAGTTATGAGAAAAAGTAACTGAGGTGACCAGATCTGTATGGCCCTCAAGTATCTGCTGGAGCATGCCTGTAGTGTCCCAGACCTGGACTGTGCAGCAGAAGCTAACACCAGTAGCTTCGAGTCGCGCGAGAAAGCGACTGAGCAGGCCCGGCTCTGGCAATGAAACGTCTGCTTTAGCGAGCCCGTAACGATACAGTATCCCAGACACAAACTGTATCGCCAAAAACCGACGCCAGTAGCTCCGAGTCGTGTGAGAAGGCAGTTAAGGCAACCTCAGCCTAGTGTACCTCCAGCGTATGTAGAGTAGCGTCCCAGTCTTCTTACACTTTTGGTCTCATTTGAATCTAAGGGCGAATGCACTATTCAAATTGTCACCGAACAATGCTCTTCTCTGCTACCACGTTTAAAATCTAGTTCGCTAAAGACACGTTGTTCCAGATTCTAGCGCTCTTCGCTGATACTGAAAGCATCTCAAAAAAAAAAAAAAAAAAGGTACAAGATTGGTGCGAAGCCTGGCGAAGATCTCACTGCATTTTCGACAAGCGACATGGATCCAACGATAATCGAGCTGGATAACAAGATGAAAGGCTTGGCTGTGAAGCGTCGAAAAGGAACCTCACTCTTGAAGCTTACCAGCTGGGCTCTTTACCATAGGTCCGATTTCAAAGAGCTCCTCGAGTAGATTCTCTTACTTATTGATAATCTCGAGAAACTATTCCCCGTACCTCAAGCCTAAATTATACTTGTCCGACAGGAAGCGATAGAAATCGGCGATAAAGAGTTACTTATGCTCCTTAATAATGTAGCCAAAGATATAGATCGCCTGCTTTAGATAGCTATATAAAAAGTGTTTACTGATTATTAGTATTTAAATGTTGAGATCAGAGGTTAGGCTTAAACCGTTGATGCCTGTAGTAGTGATTGGCAAGGGTCCGCTACAGGCGGGTCTCACAGATATGAGGGTGTAGAGGTAGAAAAGGACGGAAAGGCTCTAATTGGGAACAAGTATGACGGGAAGGACTTTTGGGGTTGAGCATGTTTGTGATAGTAGCCAGGTTGACGAAGAGCGATTCCTCGACTTTTTCATGGTCTGTACTGGCCATTTCATAATGACAAGTAGTAAACTAGTAATGATTTAAAAACAATTTCTTGCTTACTTAATTCCTGCCATACTGGTTGATTTTAAGCAGTCTAAAAGGTGAGTAGAGATTGGCAAACATCATGCTAGGCAATAGAGAACTTGGCTTGGCTCACAAGTGACACTCACAATGGACTAATGGCGCATCGACGCAGGAAGCAGCTAGCTATAATACTACTAGCGTAGTCGATTAGCAAAGCCGGACTTTTACCGGGAAATGCCAATATCCAAAAACAAAATGTGCGTTTACAAAACTAGACCTCGGTCTTATTTCTAAATAGCGATTTCGGTATAAACAAACACACTCTGATTCTTCATCACCAAGTGTTTAACACTTC
Organism: Pezicula neosporulosa; assembly: GCA_009805495.1. NCBI lineage: Eukaryota > Fungi > Ascomycota > Leotiomycetes > Helotiales > Dermateaceae > Pezicula > Pezicula neosporulosa. The sequence goes on from SELE01000024.1 coordinate 85,887, forward strand.
TCATCTTTGATGGTCTAACGGTCATGATTTCCGCTTGTCATCTACAGTCAAGCGCGGGAGATCGGGTAAGTTTCAATTCTGCATACAATAATAAAGCATCTGTACTAATAATCCATAGGGTTCGACTCCCCGTCAGAGAGAATATCTTTTTTTTCCTTCTCCCTTTTTTTTTCCTTTTTAAAAAATATACCAGTCGGATATCACGGTCAAAACATTTCAAGTTACTATACACTTAGAATCCTTGGAGCTCGAGAGGGCAAGAAACTAATTGTATAATCTTCAATTAAATTCTTTTTGGGTCTTTGATGCCGTTCGGATTTTGGTGTGCGTGGAAAAGTTAAGCGAGCACTCGCGTCCATTGGTGGAGAATCGGATCAGCACTTAACGAGTGAGCACCACTTTTTTAAGGTATCTTACATAAGGTGATATTTTTACTTTGTTAGATGCACTTTTCTGAAACATTTAATTAGTCTCAAGATGCCTGATTGTAATTCATTTCCCATCTGGAGAAAAACTTCAAAATCCAAAATAGATACATATATCGCATTTCAAAGTCACGTGCACAATGTTACTCATCAAGTGCATCTCTGAAGTTAGCACGACGTTCTATCGTGAATACCCCGTGGGGTATCTCATTGTAAATCTCCTAAATACAGCGAAAGAAATCCAATGGATACAAAAAAACCCCATATACTTTGAATGCCAGCTTTTCAAGATGAAAAGACAAGTTCAGCCTAAGCTCTTTCGAGAATACTCGGGAGGCGAAATTCATAAACAACCGATCGTCTATTCTAGCCACTCATAGCTCGGAACCTAACCCAATATTGTGTCCCTGTGGTTGAATCTGGACAATTCCTCCCACTGTTGACACTCTTTGTCAGAGCATCTTGTTACTTGGCGACTGATATCTCTAACTTGGCATTTAACAATCGGCTGAACTCCGAAGGAAATTCCCGCCGGTATATACAGTATCGGTACCAGTACATGAACTCGAATTCAAAAACTCAAGAGTCGATTCTTATTCCAATGCTTCTATTAATGTGTTTAGCTTAACCTTACATTCACCTCTGCACTTTTCCTTGCATGGTGCGGGGTGATCTACAGGTAAGTCGAAAAACTCTATTGTGAAACCTGTGTGACCAAACACAAATATCACGACTTCGTAGGGCAGTACTTAGCAGAGAGTATGAAACTACAATATACCCATCAGGTACCCCGCATTTCCAATGTCGGATAACCGATCATGAGTGTTCGTGGCCCCCATGCAGAATTATAATAGCCAAGTGATAAGGAAACCTTTCATCACTCGGCAAGTCTGGGCACCGATAAGAGACGACGTCAATGAAAGAGGCCATCCCATCTTACATTCTTCCTATAATAATGCAAGAATACAAGTTGTAAACGTTTTCGTTCTTCATTCAATCTTCTTGAGGTCCAGTTTCAAACGATCTTCACAATGGCACCTTCAGAAGTCCAAGAAATTGGTGACGAGAAGCGTGAGATCTCGAAGGCACCTGTCTCTGGGGATACAGATGCCGTATCTATTCAGAAAGGCCAACAGTTGAATTTATCAATTAGTCCTGATGGTGATGAGGAGAATAGAAAGGAAGCTTTCGCTACTGAGGATGTTGATGAGGCATTGAAATTTCTAGGTGCGAGAGAGAAGGTTGTTTATTCAAAGGAGCAGAATAGAAAGCTACTATGGAAAATTGGTTAGAGTTTTATTTTCGATTACTTCCTTAACACTAGGAGATTGTTATATTTTGCAGGCTGACAATAAATAGATTTGTATATCTTGCCAATTCTTGGAGTGTTGTACATGCTTCAGTTTTTGGATAAGACGACTATTTCTTATGCGAGGTAAGCAAATAACGAATTATAGTTCTTGGGCTTTGGAGGTTAATTTTCAATTACAGTGTTATGAATATCATCCCAGATACTGGACTAGTTGGCACACAGTACAACTGGCTCGGCTCAGCCTTCTACATCGGTTATTTAGTAGCAGAATATCCCGCCAACAGTAAGTCCAGCCCAGCCCAGCCTCTAATTCAGTTTCCTTAATTTACTTCATCTGACTGATAACCCCCTTTACAATAGTTGCACTCCAACGTCTTCCGCTCGCCAAATTCCTGTCAACTCAAATTGTCCTCTGGGGCGGCGTTCTAATGATCCATGCAGCATGCACCAACTTCGGCGGGCTGATGACTGTACGAATCCTTCTCGGAATTTTCGAGTCAAGTGTGACACCAGCTTTCATAATGATAGTATCACAATGGTGGCGAAAAGAAGAGCACGGGCTCCGAACAGGAATCTGGTTTTGTTGCAATGGGTTTGGACAGATTTTAGGTGCAGTGGTTTCTTATGCCATTGCTACTGGTATCAGAAAAAATGGATATACGACTCTGGCCGGTTGGCAGATTATGTTTCTCTTTACTGGGAGCTTGACGATTTTGAGTGGAATTGCTTTTTTCTGTGTGGTTCCTGATTCTCCTGCTACGGCGTGGTTTTTGACCGAGGAGGAGAAAGTTATGGCTATTGAACGGATTAGGTCGAATCAGCAGGGGGTAGGAAATAAACATTTGAAGAAGTATCAGGTTATTGAGGCGTTGAAAGATCCTTTTGTAAGTGGACTTTTACTGAACAATATATGTTCCTTGCTAATGGAGTGCAGACTTGGTTGCTTTTTATCTACTCAATCACCACAAATATCGTAAGCCTCTACTATTCCTATGATTACAACTCGAAATTAGCTAACCAACCATAGCCAAACGGCGCTCTAACAAACTTCAAAAACATCATCCTCCAAGGCAAGCCACAACACCCCAGACCCAAACTAAACCTTTACAATTTCTGTTCTTACTAACCTCCAAACTTAGGTTTCGGACTAAATAAAGAAGAATCCCTCCTCTACGGAGCACCCTCAGGAGCAGTCCAAGTAGTATCTACAAACCTAATCTGTTACATAGCAGATCGAACCAAGAACAGAGTCTACTGGTCAATCTTCGCACTAATGATTCCAATCCTCGGTTTTATCCTAATGGTAACGTTGCCCCAAGGTAATCTTGGTGGTCAACTTGCCGCTTTTTATATTACTAGTACTGCAAGTACAGCATTTACATTAGTTTTGAGTATGATTTCTAGTAACGTATGTTATCCCCTTTCATCTCGCACCTTCTACTCATCGTCTATACATTTTCTCTTCCATTGTATCATTGAACGTTCTACTAATGTTACATAATACATCGTAGGTAGCTGGACAATCTAAGAAATCAGTCATAAATGCTATAAACCGTATGTCCTATCACAATTCCTTCCTCTTCCATTTTATCCCCAACAAAATTCTAACACAACTATCCATCAACCAGTAATCGGCTACTGCGTCGGAAACCTAATCGGTCCCCAAATAATCAACCTGAAAAACGCACCAAGATACATAACAGCCAAAACAATTGTAAAACTTTCCCTTCCACTTTCCTACCCTTCTATCATCCCAAACTATTCCCCACTTAGCCCAAACTCCCTCTCAAAAAAAAAAAACAAAAACAAAACTCCCGCTAACAATCTCACTCCAAAAAACAGATCTGTGTCCTCTACGGTTTTGCCGTTCTCCTTCTCCTAACAATGCGTTTCCTCTTCACCTACCGCAACGCTGCGAAAGATAAAAAGAGAGCTGAGTTGGGTGATGCATATACACCGGTTGCGAATCAAGAGTTTATGGATTTGACGGATCTCGAGTAAGTTGTTCTTATCTACCCTTCTCTATCTATCACCAGATCCTTCCTACTCAGGATTTGGATATACTTTTTTTGCTTCTATTTATCTTTTCTCTTTCATTTGTCTTTCAACACAACATACGTTGAAACAGATAAGATGATACAAGTACCTATGCGTGGGTTTAATTTTGAAATATGGAATTTGCTAATTTTGTTGTGTGTACGACTTTATAGGAATTTGGATTTTAGATATGTAGTGTAATAGAGGTACTTACTTGATCGTAGTGTATTTCATTTACACAGATCTGTTGGGCTTTAAGTGGTACACGATGATACGAATCGTGTGTACGTTTATAGACATGATAATTATGTGCACACAGAGTATTATCAAGATGGCAAAGATCATTATGTTATGCGCTTTCGTAAAGTATTAACTTGAGTGATTATTATTAGCTGAGTGAAATATGACTTTGTTGACTCGCTTGATTTGAGTAACTCACTTGACTTGGATGACTCACTGGATTCGTGCAACTTACTTGATTTAAGCAACTTACCTGCCCTAATCAAAACGATCTCTCATAAACCAATTCGTATAGTATATTTGTTGATAGACAAGCCTACAGTCACCCAGCTCTCCTAGCTCTACTATGTACCCATTCCGGCTTTGCCGTCCCCCTCCTTAACCTTCCTAATCTTAATGATTTTGCCTCTGTGCGTTAGACGTTGATAATCTTATCAAGAAAAGTTGAAATATCATCTACACCATACTTCGAATGGATCCAATGACCGCCATCTCCATCTTCATATTCTCTCCAAGTAACATCAAAACCTAGATTTTTGATGTTTTTATACAGGCCTTGACCTTGAGCGAAAGGGACAGTCTGTACAAAACTTCTGAGTTAGTAACTACTATCAAAGAAATTCTAGAAGAACGGAAAGGCATAACAAAAACTCTAAAAATACGTACCTCGTCATCCTGTGAGTGAGCTAGAAAGACCGGGGTTTTGATGGCTAGTTGTTGGCATTTAGATAAGATACTGAGTATTGTTTCCAGGGTTTCAGTATCTAATGTTGTAGCTCTGTCGACAGGTTTTTCAGAAGCCGATATGGACTGCTCATGTGCCTGCTTGTCTTCTTCAGACATATGCAAAATTGTCTGAATATGCCGTGATATTTCTTCATTATTTTTGTTGGAACTCCAGGAAATAGTTTCGATAAGATTTTGAAATGGGAGCCAGCTAGACAAGCCGATGAAACCTCCAAGAGTCAAGCCAGAGGAAAGAAGAGTGTGAATAGCAGTTGCGCAACCTTGGCTAATCCCTCCAAGAATGATTCGTTCCAGGGGAACTATTTCTGCTTCTGCTCGAATGATGTTGACAATATCTCGGATACTCTCTTGCAAACCAGGAATCATTAGATCTTGCTTATTATCAGGGTCGTTTATATCCCAGACATCGAACCATTGGGATATAATCTCTTCGCCTTTTAGTAATTCTGCGAATGAGCTCGAGCTGAATTCAAAGTCTCTTTGTGCTGAGTGTCGAAGTCTTGCGGTTGGGAAGACCCACTTGATTGAAGGGAATATTTCAGCAAGAGAATTGCCATCTGAAGCTTTGCTGTCGAAGAAGAAAGACTTGGCTAAATCTTCTCCAAAGTCCTCACGCCCTAAATCTTCTCCAAAGTCCTCACGCCCGTGGAGGAAAATGATTGTAGGAGTATGCTTGTCTTCTGAAGGGGCGATGGTAGTGGTTGTATCGCTTGGAACATCGTTGTTTGTAATGGTGTTCATTGTGTAAGGTTCGATGGTAGGGTTGCTGAGAGTGTTTGCTATATACTAACGATGGTCTTGGTACAATTGAGTGACGACGGTATTCGGAATTCACAAAGCGTCGAAGAGCTTTAAACAATAAAATCATTAAATCGAGGATTCTAAGTGTGTCGCGACTCAAGAGATATTTAGAGTTAGAGAAAGAAAATTCCATAACCTACGGATTACTCACCAGAGCCAGGATTTCAGCTAGAAGGTACAGTACCTAGTTAGGCGGGAGGAATAATTTGCACTTTTAGTACTCTAGCCTTTTGGAAGGCAGAATGCGAACACCACTAGCTCAACCACGAATTTATATTTCGACTGAACCACGGGTGGCTCCTTCCGGGTTTATTTATTAACAAGACTTTGTCAGGTCCTCGCATAGCAAGTACGTAACACCCAATTCGATCTAAAATAGTCAAACCGCTACTACAACGAAAGTTACAATCTTTTCATCTATCCTTCACCTCTTTCTATTCCGAACCTACATACAAATTGAAACCCGCAAAATGCCTCCTCTTACAAACTTTGCAAAGTTTGTTAGCAAATCCTTATCGAATCCCTGTACAACAAAATCATTAGATTCATTACATCACTCAACCCGGATCAATCCAGCCCAGTATTACAACAACAACAAAGGTTACAGGCCTTTCATATATCGGCAGCCTATCTCTCTAATCCGAAGATACATACTCGCAAATTCTATATAGTACCTCCTATTATAAGGGGACCCAATATTGGAGGTCTACGTCATAAGCACACAATTGGACAAGTACAACAGTTGGAAAAGACTCCATCAAATTCTCGCACATCGATAGTATCTCACCCTGTCATAAAGAGATGGCAATATTCTACAAAAGCCGCTTGTAAAAGCCTGGTTTGGTTCCTTGTATGGGTTTTTGTGGTCGATATCTGGACAGTGTAAGATCCTTTTGAATCTATCCTCTTTACCGAAAAATAAATGTATAAAAAAGAAAAAATGGGGAAAGGAAAAAATGGTTTAAAAAAAAACTTATATACGAACAAATTCGGATTTTAGCGGTTTGAAAGAGCTGAGACGCTATATATTTGGATGGCACTATACCAGAGAGAAACCTACAGAATGGCGAGAACTAAGAGAGACTACTTCAACCTGGTACTCCAGAAATTGGGGTGTGGATTCGTGGCAGTGGGTAAGATTTTTCGTGATAACATTTGTAGCATTAATCTTCAATTGAAATACGGATGGGAGGGAGTAAGAGCGTTTTGGAGCACCGGTCAAAAGTTTTTTGAGTAATTACCTGAATGAAATCTCTACTATTTAGCACATAAACACTTCCCTTCACACAAGCTTCTATCATCCTTGCTACTAACTTGACCTCACTTCCTCACTTCCTGATTACCTGTTACTCCTATAGCAGTGAGTATATTTAGACAGGTCGTAAAAAGAACTTTACCAGCACTTGTAAGTTCGAATGATTCAAAACTAACCGTGGTGCTATCTCAAAATAATGACATACTCATCGCAGTCTAGATGTGACATCCTTCCACTAAAACACGTGTTGATGTCATTCGCAACTACCTTTTTTGCGGTCCATTGAGTGTGGTTTTCTGAGCTTGTGCTTAAGTATCTTTCTAAGGCCCTTTCAGAATACAATTGCGCCACATACATCGCTAGTGTATACAATTTTTGGAAAATGGCGCCGCTGTTAGTTTGAACCACTTTCAATCAATCATACTGTCTGTTCAAATCTGACCTTGATTGTAGTACTCCTATCGCTGAGGCCGAGAAAGAAGATATCGACGAGGCCGGTCATACATCATTTGATTCTACCAGTACCAATGGCTCAGTTATCAGCAGACTCATTTTAGACGAGCCATTATCCAACGACGAAATATATGAAGACCATCATAGCAATTCAGGAAATGATGATTCTATGGATGGAAGTACCCAAGTCGAGAGTATATCTGATGATCCTGAGGATCTGAAGGAAGCAATTGCCATGGCCGTGATACATCACATGTCTGAAGATGGGCCAACTTTTCGCTTCTTGACAAAGAAGGTAAAGACTCAAACGGGCCTGATCGCTAGTCTCAACGATGAGGTTGTGCCTCTTAAGAAGCAGCTCCAGGAAAGAAATACTTTGATCAACAGCACCTTTGATGAGGTGGCACAACTCCAGGCATATAAATACATGGCCGACAAGCAGCTCTGGAAAAAGGATAATCAGATCCAAGAGTTGAAGGAAGAAGTTTTGCTTCTTAAGGAACGCTTTACAGAGAAGGATGCATTGCTCAGCAAGAAGGAAGATCAACTTCAGGTATCAGAGAGGGTAGTCGACACGTATATCAGCCAGCTGAAGTGGAAGGACTGGGAGATCCAAGCACTTCAAGAGCGCGAGACGTCCGTTTTACTCGCTCAAATGCAAACCCACAGAGCACACGAAGAACAGCGTGCACTTAAGGAGCAACTACGTAAGTTAGGCGAAAGGTTGGAAAGTAAGCATTGTATGCTCAAGACAGTGGAGGAGTGTATTCAGCATGGAGACGATTTTGAGATGATACGAGTTATGGTTGCAGAGTTCAATAAGCAGGATAAAGAAACATTTTCCCTGAGGTCAAAGAACCCGAAGCTGCTTGAAGCTTTGGAGGAGGCTGAAACCAAGGAAGGGAAAATTTTTGGTGATTGAAGACAGAAGAGGAGTCAAATACTTCGAAAAGTCACCTAAAGGCATAAGTTGGCGTTGTGTCGCCAAGAGTACTGCAAAAGTGAGTGCAACCAGAAGTGTCGTAACTCCGAATATGGAGGATGTTAGAATCTGACATGGGAAGCTGAGTATTGCCCCAAGACTTGTATCTTGTAGTTGGCTTGCAGAATGCTCCAAAGGCACTGACGAACAACTGCCAGATTGGGATATAAAGAAATGGCCATATCCGGGGAAGTAGAGCCTCGAGATAATACCCTAGGCACACATAGAAATGCTCATGTAGTTAATATAGTCCATCTCCCCATGTTAAATTGAGTGGATAATCATGATGAGCCATTAAGTAAACCACCTAGAAGTGGCTGACGCGTATCGTACATCTATGGTACATAAGAACATGACTTCATGCCTTCTTCGGAGTTTTGTGCGGCGCCGCTGGAGACCCAGGAGCCTTCTTAAATGGTAATTTGAGCATCGGACTTGGAGCAAGAACAAGCTTCGCCTCCTCCTTGGGGTTACAGAATTTCAATTGCCCAATTGAAACCTCGTGATCTGTTGCAGCTTCCAGCATTTTCAGGGACTTCCTCATATAGGAGACAATCGTTGCTAGAATCCTCACATCGACCTCCTCGTTCGCCTTGAAGATATTTCTCCATACGGCAGCGGCCAACACGGCATCTCCCTGCATCACCCCCTCGTCATATGCAGCGATTAATCCTCTCCACTGGATGAACATATCCTTGAGGTATTTATTCCGTGTTCCTCGAGCGTGCATATTGTGATTTATAACCATTCGGTTCTCAGCATCGTAGAAAAAGTGGTCAAGGAGATGTTGCTGCCATATTTGAGATTCTGAAGCATCGAAACAGCGGAAGCGTGCGGCCAAAAAATACATGTGAAGCATAGTAACTTGGGACCAGGTGCTGAATGTTGGTTGTAACCCAATTTCTAAAGGCGGTTAGTACCAAATGTTCCACGACGAGGAGCACACACGTAAACTCACCAGTATGCCACCAGCCCGAGCCAACACCCAGATCCTCACCATCATCGGTCTTCGGCATCTCCGCCTCAAGATCTCTCGCCTGAGGGATTGAATAATCTGCCAGTTCCGCACATGCTTTATATAGCGCCTCTGTCGTACCGTACGCTGTATATGTTTCCGTTGCTTTCCCAGCAAATTTCCGGAGCTCTGCAGCAGCCTTGGTGCTTAGAGGTGCAGATGGCGATTTGGCAGCACCTTCTGCTCGTTGTGGAGTTACAGGTGGAATCGATGTTGCAGGGGTCGCATTGGGTTCTGGAAGCTCTCCTTGAAAGATATCATGTCTCGTGAAGGATCTTGTTGTCGTGAAGGTCAATGGTTTGCGCGTCTGCTGCCATGTTAGGAGGACGTCTTTGCACGAAGTGACTTCTGCGTACTTGAGGAATTGAGCGCGAGTTTCGCTGAAATGTTCGTAAGCATGATGCGCAAGCTTTGGAGGCCATTGTTGCTTCTAGGATTACTGTGAATAGGAAGCCTGCGACATATTGTGTATGTAGGAATGTTAGATGGAAGGCTATCTCAAGTCAAGATGTCATGGATAATTTTAGCAGGGATTAGACCACGGATAATAGTTTATCCCTACGATACGAATACGACTACAGAAACAACCTCCTACAATCCTTATTGAAGGCAAAGGCAATCCCTTCAAAACTTCTTACCAGCACTCGGATTCCTTTCAAAGCAGAGGAATTGACTTCTATTGACCACCCTCCAGCCACGTTCTCAATCGTAGCTCTTATTGTTCTGATCACAGCCTGTGATTGGCAACCATATTTTGCAAGAACAAACTCTTCAAGTTCAATAATGTTTAGGAACGAAAAAAAACAAACTCAAATCTGGGTTTTGCAACGAACTTGGCTTACGCATCTTCCTCATTTATATGGCACGTGGCACTGATGAGTGAAACTTATGTCGCTTAGCTCCTAATGCTTAGCTGCAAAGCATGTATGAATATGGTCGGATGAATTTAAAGAGGGATGCCTTTAACTGGGTCTCGACATATTATGCTCATAGCAGCCTTTCGCTGCCGATTCTCCGGGCAGTATGATATCAATGGTTCTGGGTCCAATAATATGTCTTTGGTTACAAAGGACGTCCAAAAAGTGGTTGGAACAAAATGATTGAAGGTGTTGGACTTCTGATGATTTTCCTCTGTTGGTTTTCAGGTGTGGAAGTACCCGGTTCGCCTTCCTCAATCCGCTTTCAAATCTCATCTCTATTGGAGGTACGGGAGTACTTCTATCGGAATGCAATTAAAGCTATTGGTCGGTTGCTCTGAAGTCTCACGTGGTTGTGGTGGAAGGTCATTGAACTTAATTGGGCTAAAGTGAAATCTTAATAACTAGGGGTTATAGAAGGGCCTGAAGCTACCTAGATTTCTTAGAAACTATTTTGATTGTCTATAGAAATGAATAAATATCATATTGTGGGTAACTGACTTGATTTGAGTAACTGACTTATTTATTATCTGTAATAAACTACCAAGTTATTCAAAGAAAGGTCTCTACCTCGGAGCTAAAGTATTGTAACTTAGAGTCTTTCTAGAAAGCCTAATGATTTATTCCTATTTGTTTTTTCTTCTCGGCCCAAATGGGCCTAATAACCTGTTATGACTTGCTCCTTTTTTTTCACTACCACAATGCCAATCAATTCACTCTCTTCGCTTACGACTACACAACAAAAAGAAGTACTATGGAGGCAGCTTCATTGTAAAGCTTATACTCAGAAAATCTCTAACAACATCAATTGAACGCAAGCTCCTGACGAATTGCACGACAAGAAGCATCATGGCTTTAGAGGCAGCTTTACTACAAGGCCTATACTTAGTAAATCTCTAACAACATCAATTGTACAACAAGCACTATAGCTTTAGAGGCAGCTTTACTGCGAGGATACTTAGTAAACCTCTAATAATGTTAATTGTACAATAAGAAGTACTATAACTTTAGAGGTAGCTTTACTACAAGGCCTATACTTAGTAAATCTCTAATAACGTTAATTATATAATAAGAAGCGCTATAGCTTTAGAGGCAGTTTTACTATAAGGCCTATACTTAGCAAACCTCTAACGATGTCAATTACACGCAAGCTCAAGACGAATTGTACGCAAGCTCAAGACTAATTGCACATAAACTCAGGACTAATTGCACGCAAGCTTAGGACTAATTACAAAACAATACACACCATGGCTTTAGAGACAGCTTCACTGCAAGGCCCATACCCAACAACTCTTCAACGACGCCAATCACACGCAAGCAGTTTATAAGCATCTCAAACTCCAGTGTACCATCCTTATACAACCAACGTCTATCACTACCCACAAACACCATCCTTCGATTCGTACCACAACAGAATGGAATTATGGGACACGTGTGAATATGCACACAAGGCCATGCATTGCTTACACAGCCAACGTCTTGTCTATCACTACCCGCAAACACCATTCTTCGATTTGTACTACAACAGAATGAGATTGTTGAGCACATATAAATATGTGCACAGGGCCACGCGTTGCAATCGGGGTTGTTAGAAGCTTGGGTTGGTAGCAAGGAGAAGCATAGGAAGAGCCTGTATGGTAATGGCAGAGAAATCTTTGCTAGAACGCATTCTGAAACCTAGTCTTGCCATACTAGTTATACAAAACTTAGACTTATCAAATAAGTTGTTCAGAATAAAGATTGCGTGGCAAGGAAGCTATCTACCATTGTAGATTAAATGACTTGGTTTTTCCAACTTCCTTGCGTAAGCCACGTCAAGTCAGTCACCCAAATTTAGTTAATAGCTAAATCAAGTCAATCACCCAAATCAAGTCAGTCACCTCGATCAAGTTATCTAATTACTTTAATGCATTTTTTTAATTAATTATCTAAGCTGATTATGCTCGCTATTGCAGGACCTCCGTAATTTAGTTAGCCCACAGTCTCCCAGGGACAAATACTTTAGCTTTTGGGTTAAGGGGCTGAGACTGTCTCCGCATTCTTTCCAACTGCTCAAGAGCTCTTTTGAGTCTGTATCTGCATTGGCGGAGGTCTCCTAAAAGTTCCTGAGTCTGAGAGCTATACGAAGCTATGAGGGCGTCCTTTGCGTCTAACAAGTTATTTATGTCAGTTGCAATCGTTGATCTAAGTTACCATATTAGCTTAAATAACTGAAGTAGAAAGGAACTTTACGTTGTAAGGCACGGCAGTAGTTCTCTCTCTCCGACAGTTCCCCGCTAACGCATATATCATTTTGTGAGCTAAGATCTTCGCCCTCCGAGACCAAACCATCATCCGAGGCTTCTTCTTCGTAACCCAAGTTGTATTCCGAGACTATATCGTCTTCAATGCTTCCTTCCCGAGGAGTAATCAACCAATGCCCATCCTTGTCAGCAAGTTTAGCGTCCATCTTCCGGATTGAGTTACCATCTACGAGACTCCAACTTGATTCCGAGTCACTATCCATGCTGCGAGAAGGACAGGTCAGCATTGTGTCTATAGACTTTCGTTCACCCAGCAGGCTCATGTTATCGATGCTGAGTATATTGATATACGATGTGTCGCTGCTCGGAGAGAAGGACTCACATTTATAGAAAGCGAGAATCTAGTAATTGATAGTACCGAACGACTTGGGTGTATGGTTCGACCAATATATTTTGTAACAAGTGATTCTGGTGTAAAATGTGGTTCTGGCGTAACGAATGATTGTTGTATAATGAGTGTTAGTTGAGTGAAGAGTATTGTTGAGTGAAGAACTGTTTGTTGGAGAGAGAAAAGAATTTGAGGGGAGTTTAAGAACATCTTCAGGTAAGAGCCATGTACCTAGGCAGGCACTAGACGACACTTAGTTATAACCTAAGCTTGTTTAGTCGCACCTTCCCAAAGATTGGAACTGGACTAAACACCCGATCCCCAACCTTTGTTCAGATTACTGTAACCTTTATGAAGTCGGAATCAAAGCTCAACTTTACTGACGGGTTGAGTATGTTGAGTAGTATACATCTCGTATTCTTCCATCAACTTGTTGTACGTCACTTAGAAAAGGAAGTTTCATGTGTGCAAACAAAGTACCAACCTAGAGCTTTGTGAATGAGTACCACCAGCTACATTGACCTTATCTGCGAAATAGACGTCCTTGAAATTCCACGGAGAAAGCTTTTGTTGAAAGGCTTATCGAGTTCTTTTGGCCTTTATCGTATGTTTTGGCTTGTTTCGAACTACTCGCGAGGTACTCAACAATCTTTAAGATCACGACTAGAGCCATGAGAGGAAGCTCAACTCAAACCTTCAAGTCACATAATATCCAGAGTCTTTCTTTCTTTCTCAAAAGAAAGTTGTTTCAAAATATTCTCTGCAATTGAAAACCTTTCTTCCTAATCCCATCCCTAGTGCGATTCGATTACTCCAAAAACGTTGACCTGCCCTCCACTACTCCATCATTTCCATCTCTCACATCATTGCCAGTCCTTTATATACTGTCAGCAATACTCAAACGCAGTTATAATGTTTCCACCTTACCTCTCTCTCTTCTCAATCGGGATCCACAATCTCAACTCCTTCCGCTCTTCCTTTAATTCCCGCAGCTCCTCGTGGTATTTAGCAATAACGCCCGAAGAATGAATCCACTCTGGACTCTGCCATCTCGTAAGTTGATTTTGGGCAAGGTAGCAAGCTCTGATCAGTTGCTCGAGGCTGGAAATCAATTCGCTGATTTCTTTAAAATGGCGCTTCCATAGCGCTCGCTTTGCTTCGAATGATTGATCGGTGGTGTCTGCGGCTTCTTGTCCAATGAGATATATAACTTTGGCTTCAATGAAACTGTCCGGTTGTTAGTAGGTAGGCACAAATGTGATTGTACCTTAGCTTTTTGTATGAACGTACCTTGAGCGTTTGTTTGCAACATAATCTAGAACTTGCCGGGAAATGCGAGTTGCATCATCCATGTTTGTGAGATGGTTTGCGCAATGCTTGGAGAATTTAGAATAGTTTTGCCAGATTCCTATGGTCGTCCAAGAATTTATGTATTTTGTGTAGGTAGAATAGCTTGCCCGATTGTGATTGTGAATGCACAGAAAAATATCAAGTTAGCTAGCGCTTTATATGAAAATAATCTGGTGAATGGCATTTTGTGGTGTGGTGAATGCGTTTGCCAGAATTTGTTTAGCCTCGCATCTTGCCGCATTCGCAACACCACTGGAATTACTCAAGCCGCCTTTGCTTGTTTGTAATCAAACCCATATTTATAACAGTGCAGTTGTTTTAATGATAATTGTGAGGGAGCGACAGTATCTCAATCTCAAGTGGGAAAGCTCTGTCTTTATCTGAGGCATCATAGTTTGCTTAACAAAGCTTAGAATCAAGCCGCTTAAGCACCTTCTAATACAGACAGGTGGATATTTCAAGTTTCTATCTACAACGGAGTCCCTCTGATTATTCTATCATCTTATAAATAATACTAATAAATAATCAAATATTCATATTGTGATCTAATAAATAATACAAATATTCATATTGTGGTTCATAACAGCCCATATCTCTGTACCAACGATCACGACTTCAAAGTAACATACTATATTTATTCATCTTAAAATAACATATTTCTGCAATCTTCCACGCTATAACTTATTTGACAACAAACAACCACTTAACAAGCGACAAATTCATTCTCTACAAAGCAAATTCAAGTATCAAGTTTCCTAGTAGACATTCCAGCAATGAATCAGTGATAATTATGCCACAGAAGTTGAACCTTTGCAAAAGCATACCCCCCCCCCCCCTCAACCCCCCAAAGGCTACATCAAGTACTACTCAACAGCTTCTATAATCCAATTATGAGTAGAACAAAGAGTAGCAGAAGCAGTAAAGAAGCGCCCCTTTCATTAAGCGAGACCCTTACTCGAACCGATAATTCTGTACCTGTGACTACAAAAACAAACCTACTAGAAAGTTTGGACCCACTCTAAATGTTTCGATTCTTTAGCTATCTTTGTATATCAAATAATGTAATTCTTAATAGAAATACTATAGAAACCTTTTTAAATGGCAATTAGAAGCTTGGTAGCCAGTAGTTTAACGTTGCCGCCATAGCCCCACTCTGACGCACAAGCGGAAATAAGGGCATTATGCAACAAAAAAAGTACTTCGTACTTCGTACTTTCACTTTTGCACAAGGACTGCAGTTTCTGATACATAAAAATGCATCTCCTATTCTTAAGTTTAGATCTATTAATATTGTGAGAGAAACTTAGAACAGAAGGCTGAAAAAATTCTACAGCCTGTAATCAGAAAGTGCAAAAAGATTGTTATGATCAGGCTGGGGCTCGATCCCAGGACCTTCTCGGTATTATGTGTTAACATTGTTAACGAGATGCTGAAGTACTGTTAGTATATGATGTTGTTGCTGTTATTGAAGTTGTGTTACTCACTGATAACCAACTACACCACCCGACCATGTTTGTTTTGATTGTTGAATTAGATTTTTGCTATTAGTATACTTGTAAGAAGGATGGAGGGGTACCAAAAATTTGGACTTTATGGATACTTCAGTTTGTTCAAGACAATCGATAAGTGACCCAATCAAGAAGTTGGAATTTATAACTTCGGTACTGCTTTCAGTCAATACTACTGCGCTTCTCATTATGTCTCAGCTTTTTTTTGCTTCTCCCCATCTGCTCGTTCTCAGCCCCTTTTTATTAAGCGAGGTTGCTGCGATAAGACCTTGGTGGACGGGTCGCAATACAGTACCAGGCTAGCTAAGACTTCGCATCCATTTGTACTTTCCTTCGTATAGAGATACAGGTGCGTAGAAGGCCCTCGTCAAGAGCTTCAAACCACCGTACATTATCTGAGGCCGTCTCTTCCTCGAAAGAATTCGCATTCCATTGTGCCTTCCTCGAGTATCTATTCCAAGCGAGCAAGTACAGTACATGTCAATATTAGATCATTAACGACCCGAAAAGCCACCAACACATTCAGTATCCCGTCCGCTCTAATCTCACAAGAGGACGGAATACGATGCTTCCTTTGACACGTGATGCAATGGGGTGTACAACCTAGCCTGGAAGTACAATACAGTGGACGATACGGGTGGTTACCGGTGATTATTGGTAATCGTACTGCAGGTGGTGAGTCCCCCCAGTAAACTCTAAAGGAAGAACTCTCGGTGATGGCCGGTGTTCTGGATGCCGACACCCAGCTGGAATGTCTTCGGCTTCTCATCGGGACGGGCCGGTTTGTCAGACAGCAGCAGTCTGATAGTTGAGATGCCTGCCTTATGAAACTGGTTCCTGGTCATCTGGGAGAAAGGCTTCCGCTTCCGACAAGCATCTAGAAAGGGGGGGGAGGATCAACTGTAAGTACAGTACAGTACATACATATGCTAATTATGGCCACAGCCCTCTCTTGCTTTACATCCACCTTCTTACCAGATCTAGTGACTACATGGTCAATCCGTACCTAGCAGTACCTACCAGTACTAGTGACGCAAGACTTGACGCGCAGGTCTTTCAGGCGGAGATGTTGGGCAGTTCGTGTATCTGTAATCATCGTGGGTTTTGCGCCGCGGTCTTCCCATAAACTTTATACTCGAGCACGTTGCGAACAATGCGAAGGAACCAAGCTTCTGCCGAAGCCATCTCTCACAATCAATATGGAGACACTTGCCGATCATCCCCCAAATTACTCCATAGACCGAGATTTTGCATCCTTAGGGGTTACTACAGCTGTGATGCGTTACGCTGCCTTATGACAGCCACAGTTCTTGTAAATGCTAGCTAGGTAGATAAGCTCTTCACGAGGTGAGACTGCCCTCCTTTTTGACTTTCCTTTTGATTTTCCCTTTTCTCGATCCTCGATGTTCTTCCCTGCGACACCCTATGTCTACTTCTACTACTGTTGAAGTAGTCAATAGGGGACCTCTGGCTGTGAGGATTGGCGTTGCCTTGACTTGCGTTTGCACTATCTTCGTTGGGTTGAGATTATGGGCGAGGAAATCCAAAAGCATCCGTATTGCAGCTGATGACTACACTATTCTTGCGTCTTTGGTAAGCGATAGATTTTTGATTTTATTAACAACTCAAAATACTAAGCATGAGATGAGTAGTTGCTACAGTACGGTTTGCTAGCAATCCTTATTATAGGTATTTCACCTTTGGTTGTCTTCATTGTTCTCCGTTGACCAAAGAAAGCTGTTCAAAATGGCCTCGGTCAGACTATCACAGCAGTTTCGGACCAACAGCTTCAAAGTGTCTTGAAGGTATGTATCTAGCAGGCTATCTTTGAATGCTTTGGAATTAACGTGGATATAGTGTCTCATAGCCACTGTAATTATGTACGGTACAACTCTCCTTACGATAAAAGTAGCCATACTTCTCATGTACCACACCATCTTCCCAACACACTATTTCCGCACGGCTGCCGTCATCATTAGTGGAGTTACCCTCGTCTGGTGGATTTGCACTGTTTTCATCGCGATCTTTCAATGTCATCCTATTCCGCTGGCTTGGGATAAGTCACTAGAAGGTCACTGCTTGAACGAAGGGAAATTCTTCGTTGGTAATGCCGTTCCGAACATCGTCACGGATATCGTAATTCTGGCTTTACCGGCTAGAGAAGTGTGGAATCTTCAAATCTCAAGATCTCAAAAGTTTGCTGTATCCGGTATTTTTATGATGGGTGGACTGTAAGTGATTCGACGAGAGCCACTTTGGAAAGTAATTTACTAAACAGGAACAGTATTGTTATCGTTAGTGTTATTCGATTAGTTAGTCTCGTGAACCTTACCGAAGAAGGATCAGACGCGGATACTACATGTTAGTCGTTCCAATTCCACCATTAAGGCAGGGCTCAAATAACTGATAATCATCTAGATATCCTCACACTTCCCTGGATCTGGACGATAGTCGAGCCCTCAATCGCCATAATAAGTGCCTGTCTTCCAACTCTCCGCCCGCTAGTCAGAGAATGTTTCGGTCGAACTTCCCAAGCTACAAAAATTGCCCAACAACACGAGTATTACTACGCCCAAAGGACCCCATACATGGACGTTAGGAAAAGTCAAGGGTGACGATGGAACAGGGAGTTTTGAAAGATTGAATGAGCCAGACAATGGAGAAATTGGTGGCCTTACTCCTGAGGGATATGAGGCCGAGAGGAAGAGTACAGTTCAGGGAGGTTGTCCGAATGCGAGAAATGAGGCGATGAGATTAGAAGAGGAGTCTGGATATCCCATGCACACTATTATGGTCAAGAAGGATGTGGTTATAGATTGGAAGGAAACGGCTTAATTTGACCAACGTTACAAAGTTGCATAAGATCAAAACATTAATAATATCGGTATGATCGATCGAGTATCCAGAAAACAGAATGGTCTATATATTTCAACTTTAGAGCGTCAATGAAGAGTTTCCTCAGATTTATTCCATCAAGAGAGGATGGTCTGCTACCTATCAATAGAGCGCAGGAACTCCATAGTAGGCAACAGACCTCTTTAACCACCATCTCTCCAGCACCATTTCAACTTCGCAACATCACATGTAGCTTATACAACCCTAACTTATGCACTATGTGTAACTAGTCAACCTAATATCATCTACTATCAGATGTAAACACCGTTCTTTGACTTCCATGTTGGTGTCTATCAACTCAGCTTTAGCAGCGAGTTATTGCAAAAGAGTTCTGCTACTACGCAGGCAGTCCTGTAATTGCTTTTGCACCCACCTTCCACATCAATTAATAGTAGTCAAATATTTGCAAGTCAAAGGACTTTGTGGATTTTGAATAGCGAAGAAGTCACCATAAGTAGCAAGTGTCTCAATACGCTAGGTATCCATCGTCCCTAGCAAGAGAGAGCCAAAACAGAAAAAAGAAAAAAGTACAAAAACAAAAACAGTAAAACATTAAAATAAAATAAAGCAAAACTTTGTCACCGGAGCTTGCGATCGAGCTCCTCTAAAGAAAATCCCTCTGAGATAGGAATTTTTTTCTTCTCGTATACGTTTGCGGGGTTAGCGGGTCTTGATTGGACCTCTTATTGTTACTCTCCTCTTTCCTCCTCTTAAACAAAATTTGACTTGATGCTACTGGCCTATAAGTGCGTACACCTTTTCTGTTTGTTGAGAAATTTGTTGATATTATAATATTTGAATAGGTAGGTTTTTTTTTGTTTCGTAGATGGCGCGCGCCTTGCAGTTTCTTCTTTTTTTTTTCTTGGTGTTGATCGTAAGGCAAAATTTTGGGCTTAGCGAGGAGAGTGATGATATGAACATTAGGAGGTTTGTCTTTTTAAGTTGATAATATAGAATCTGTAGGATTTAAGAATCGTTATAGCGGTGTCTTATTTGCTTATATGTCGATGTCGCTTTCTATAGTACATTTTCTGGTATCTGATAGATAGTATCTCTCGTTGTTGCACTAGGTAACTAAATTAATACCAGGATTCTCAATTTAACACGTATACTAGCAATCACATATCAAAGCAAACGAGTCTATAATTCCACAGTACTCACTAGTACAGCAAGGACACCTAAAATTACCAGGATATACTTCTCTTGCCAGTAGAAGACCAGCAAAGAAGAAGTGAAGTACTTGCTTCAACCTTAGCGAGATCATTGGAAATAGGTAATCACTTATCGGCACCTATCTCATAAGATGGTATACTTAGACTAAGATATTCTTAGTATGGAAGTCAGCGAGTAAATGTTGAGGATAAGGGATTGAAGTAGTAAAGTTCTTACACTTCTCGCCAGAGTCCTGCTAGCTTAAATGTGCTTGCTACAAGGTAGTCTTGTATTTTTTCGAGGTCTTTGAGTTGCTTTTTTATAGGTAGTACTTTAGAAGATTTAGAATATAGCATAATAGTGAGGGCTAAACGCCTGCCAATTCGTCTCACAGTTTCACAGACTCTTAGTGAAGTTTTCATTGAGCACTTATTGGAGGGGCTTTTTTTATCCAAAGCATGTTCGGATTGAATAATTATACAGAAGGTAACTTGGTACTACGCCACACGAGTCTCTAAGCAGATATACAAGACTCGTCCAATGGATTCTTTACATTCGTAAAACTATTTACAAGTTACTCATGAGAAAGATTCCATTGCTTTAAAACAGTTACATCTATCTGGAGGCGTTTAGCAACTCCTGAGAAATGTTAGCATTAACGAAAGACGGCTGGTTTACAATAGCCAAATCCCGGCCGGTGAGGTATGTATTGTACCATTTTCATGGGGGGCACCTTGACGCCAAATACCTCCCACCAGCTACCCAATGCAACCTCCCAAACCGTCCAGAATTCCAATGTTAAATCCTCCCGAGTAATCCACCACGTCGGTTTTAATTGCCTTTAGATTCACAAATCATTCTTCTGTCCTTTCCCACATCTCAAAGACATACTTCGTTCCGTTCTCCTCTTGAATTCCTCCCGGCACTGGAATACCCACCCAATCTTGCAAAGCACTCATGCCGGTCCTCTCCCAACCCTTTGCTCTTCCGTTCTCAGGTAATTGCAGCGGGAAGTAAGTATCGCAATCAAAATCGTTGAGGATTCTTGTCAATAGGATTCTTTTTGTTTCGTCCAGCTTGAGAGCGGACTCGTAAATTTGTGCACCTCCGATGGCGAAAGTTTTTCGGTAGCTAGCTGCTGCCAAAGACTTGACGGCGGCATCGAGCGAATTTACCTCCAGTTTTCCTCCGCTACTCTGAAAGTTTATACTTTCGGGGTGCGAGCGGCTTATGACAACGTTTGTCCTCTCCTTTAATGGCCTGAACTTCTCAGGGATACTTTCCCACGTCTTCCGGCCCATGACAACTACATTGCCAATCTGCGGGGTAAATAAAGTGTTAGTGGTTTTTTGGGTAGATAATGAAAGCACAATAGACATACTCCTGGCTCTGACTTCTTTGTCACATTTGCAAAATAAGCCATCTCTTTCTTCAGGCCGGTCCAAGGAAGGCCGCCATCCTTTCCAATGCCCATGTTCTTAGTTGTGGCGGCGACAATCAAGGTGAGTTCTCTGCGGAACATCGTGGGATGCTCGAAGAAACTCCGGGAAGGTATTTCTGCGACAGGAGTTTCAATAAAATTAGCCATTGTTATTCCGAGAGCCTGGAGTGTAGATTTTTGGGCCGCGATTCTCTGCGACACTTCATGTTCAGTCCAAAAAAGAAAAGAAGGAAGTTCGAGGGTGATGATGCTCACTCAGGCTGCAGTTTCAGGGTTTATGTGGCTGAGCTTCTACCGCCGTGTGATCATTGCAGTGTAGTAGCTCAGGCATGGCCAAATGTAGCTTAGTTGTAAATCTTCGCATCCAAAGCCTAAGGCAGGGTAGCCGCCAGCCTTGTGTGACGTCCAAAGCTAAAGTTGAGGACAAGGGAAATCTTTATTCTGTAAATCTTTATCCATCCATCGCCCGTTCACGAACCACCTTGTGCGGCAACTTCGATTCCCACAATCTCTTCACCCTTCGTCTCTGTGTGCATTCACTTCCTCGGGACTACTGCTTCCCTAGGATATGAATCATGGGCGCATATCACATTCACTAATAGACTAGAAACCCGTCTTTATCCTGCCTACTCATCGTCGCATTCTCTTCGCGCTCAACTCAATCGTCTTCTCATAAACATCCTTACCTCTTTCAAATCAAGTGCCACTACCACCGATCTTATTAGATATCTTCTATCTACTGCGCAATCATGGATCTCGCCCAGATGCTGGTGCGCTCCTGCGTGCGCTCGTTCTACGACACGAGGCACATTCTGGTGGTTGATGCGCTGATCATTCATTCGGCGTATGTCTCTTGGTGGTTGTTCAGTAGCTCTGGAAGGGGATGTTGACACAATCGACAGGTTGCGCGATGATGATATGGCCTACCTTATGGGCATGAATACGAAGGACCTTCACAAGCTATGTGGAAGGCTGAAGGAGGATCGTTTTCTGGCAGTGTGCGTGCCAACCCCATCGTCGTACCTACAACATTTTGCTGACTTCAGGTTCATAGACACACACGTCCTGAGACGAAGGAAGGACAGCAGCGGCCGATGAATCGGACCTATTACTACATCGATTACCGGGCAACGATCGATGCGATCAAGTGGAGAGTCTACCTCATCGACAAACAGGTCCAGGGAAACACAGTACCTACAGATGAGCGCAAAGAGTACTTCTGCGATCGATGCAAGAGCCAATGGACAGTTATGGAGGTGCTTGATAAATGGTCTGGGAGTCAAGGCTTTCTCTGCCCAAAATGCAGCTTTGTTCTCAAGCACGATGTTTCAAACGACCGTGGTGGCCATGAGCAATCTTCAAGGCTAAGCAAACAATTCGGATTCATCACAAAGCTCTTACCTAAAATTGATCAAGTAGTCGTGCCGGAGAACACCTTTGAACAGGCCTTGGCATCTGCTCGCCCAGTCGTCCGCGACGAGACCAACCCAGCGAATGTCACAGCTCCTATTGATGCGTCATCGAGCAAGGCGACTGCAGTCAAGGGAATGGTAAATCAAGGTCCGACATCTATTTCAGTCACCATTACCACCGAAAGTGGTCCAACGGCTGCAGACAAAGCCGCAGATTTGGCACGCAAGGAGAAAATTGCAGAACAGAATGCGTTACCTAATTTTTTCACCCACAGTACTGTCAGTGGAGAGAAATTCATGAGTGGTGGTAGTAGCGGTGGGGAGTCAACCTTCAAGGCTTCGGAATCACTAGATCTGGATAAGAAGGGAATCAATCTCAATCATCCTAGTCAAATCGATCACTAGAATCAAATAAGATCGGAGATCAATCAACTCAAAGCATCAAGCAAGCGCAGCAGCGAGCAAGCAGGATGAGCAGAGACGAGAGCGCTGATGACTTTGCTGAGCAAGAGCTAGGCGCAGCAAGAGCAGGATGAGGAGTACGAGACAGATGAAGAAGATGACTTTGAGGATGTAGTGCCAAACAGCGGATCTGCTGTTGCTACTCCTGCAAGCTCTGGAGGTGTTGGAGACGTCAAGCCATCTTCACTCCCTGCCGGAATTTTGAAGAGAGGAGGCAGTGCTTCTGCAAGTGGTACAAGCACAGGTGTTAATAGTCCGGTGACAGGACCAGGAACCCCCAATGAAGATGGTAGACCTACGAAGAAAGTCAAAATCGAGGAACCAGAACCAGAGCCAGTTGCTGTGAAGGAAGAAGAGGAGAGCGAAGAGGATATGGAATTTGAGGATGTTTAAGTCATATATATATGAATGTTGCATAGTTTCTGGGGCGGGGCATTTACAGCGTGCTTCACATTGGCGTTAGGAAAAGTGCTATACTGGCATGCAGAGGTGTGACAACCTGGCGTTCGGAGAGGGTTGAACTGGTCGGCGGCATATACAAGAAGTACTTAGTCTCAAAACTTGAGACTTGTAACATCAAACAGAGAAATAGAACTCGTTAGCTATTGACAAGCATATTTCAATTCATGGTCCCATTCGTGGCCATTCTGCATTCTCTTTTCATGAAGTAAACTCCTTGTAGACAAGAGTCCTAATCTTGTGCAGTGTGCACGACTGCCAGGCGCAAACTGTGCCTCTTCCCTGTGTCGTTGTCATTGGCCAGAAATCGTAAAAGACGCACTAAAATAAATAGCCACGCTTGCACACGCGGGGTTCCTGACTACATACCTTACCATTGTCCATTGTCCATTGTCCATTGTCTTCGTCGGATAGAAATACTAGTCGGATACATTCACTGGACAACCATTTGCGCCTGGTGATGCTCCTGTATAGTTGGATGGTGTTGGACGGGCGGGCGCCTTCTTTTGTCAACATGACGTCTCGACTTTCCGGCCCACCCCCCACCACAACGAAGACGAGGGGCTCCCAGTACAACAACTGCACTATGCGCAACTCTAGCCCATTAGCTCTGGATATGCCTTGACAATGACTCTCCAATTCCCTCCCATATACGTGCTCCGACCACCTCCAGAGCGCATGTCCTTCTTTGAGGAATGCGACTTCGTACGGGATATACCCACGCGCACTTACTGCATCAAAGAAGCCCAGATCATACTCGGTGTGGAAATGAAGAGTGGTAAAGCAGGACTCGAGCTGCGCAAACTGGGACTATATACAGATGAGGTCGTCAGGCCCCAGGGCACGGTAGTCGAGGGAAAAACGAAGAGGAAGAGGAGCGATGCGACGAGCAACGGACAGAACTATGGACGCGCAAAGCGGAGGAGCATTGTTGAACCTCAGAAAGAAATTATAACCATTGATTCAAGTACTGAGTCCGAGGTTGAAGAAGCACCAAGAAAGTCATCTGCAAAGCGTGTCCAATCATTAAGAAGTACTCAATCAACTACTCGCGCCAGTCCTGAGATTACCAGTAGCCCTATTTCAATTTCATCGCCATCTTCGACGACGACATCGATCGAGTCTGAGGCGGAAGTTGACTGGGGAGATACCATCAAGA
Organism: Pezicula neosporulosa; assembly: GCA_009805495.1. Lineage (NCBI taxonomy): Eukaryota > Fungi > Ascomycota > Leotiomycetes > Helotiales > Dermateaceae > Pezicula > Pezicula neosporulosa. The sequence goes on from SELE01000024.1 coordinate 110,540, forward strand.
TATTGAGGCTTGAGTGGTATAAGGATTCAAAGAATGCCGGAGTTCTATTGCCAACTGATGATTATTTGGTGTATGAAGGAAAACCGAAGAACCCGCCAAAAGACACAGCACCTAAGGCTTCGCCAACTATATTACCCCGTACAAGAGATGTGATATCTAGGGCGAAAGCTGATGCTCCAGAAACTTTGAAAACTTCAGCTCCTAAGTATAAAGGTAATAGCCGTAGCCACTCCAACCAGCCTACAATTACACGGCCCACGCAGCTCGTCCACGAGACAACTTCAGAGCATGATAATCCTGAAGATTTGCCTCCATTACCAGATTGGCTCCATTACAAGTACTCCTGCCAACGTCCTACCCCACTTCATTCGCCAAATGACCCTTTTATTACTCAACTCAAAATCATTAAGCATTGGCGACAGTTGCAAGATGACGATGTGGGCGTTATTGCATATTCCAGAGCCATAGCTTCCATCGCTGCATATCCGCATACAATCACCTCATACAAAGAAGTATCAAGGCTCCCCTATTGTGGTGACAAACTGGCAATGCGGTTTAAAGACTGGAAAGACAGAGGTCGCCTTCCAGATGTGGACGAGATCCTCCAGAACTCTCAGTACCAGATCTTGGACACATTCTGGAACATTTGGGATGTTGGAGACAAGACGGCTTTAAAATTTTACAAGATGGGTTATAGATCTTTGGAAGATTTAGTCGAATACGAATGGGACAATTTGTCAAAAACGCAGCAAATTGGCGTCAAGTATTATGACGAATTCCTTCAAAAGATACCAAGAAGGGAGGTGGAATTCATCGGACAACAGGTTCTTGATCATGCCAACAGAATGTACGAGGGGTTTCAGATGGTGATTGTTGGCGGTTATCGCAGAGGCAATACCGAGATTGGAGATGTGGACGTTCTGCTGACGCATCCCGATGAAACAGTCACTGCGAATTTCATCCGTGACCTGGTATACTCCCTGGGCGATAGCGGCTTAGTGACTAAGTCACTACGAATTGATACCAAGATGAGTAGAAGGAACCAAGAAACAGTTAGCTGGAAAGGTGAAGCGGCGCCGAGGGGCTTCGAGCACGCCGGTTTTGATTCTCTTGACAAAGCCTTTGTAACCTGGCAAAATCCTGACTGGCCAACGAAAGCTGAAGATATGGCTGCAAATCCTGGTGTTCCGCTCGATGCGCTAAATAAAAACATGCACCGCAGAGTCGATATTATTATCAGTCCGTGGAAAACGGCAGGCTGTGCAATCATTGGTTGGAGTGGTGGCACTCTATTTGAACGGGACTTAAGACGCTACTGCTCAAAGAAAGGGTTGAAGTTTGACAGTAGTGGCGTTCGGAGCAGAGTTGATGGATCTTGGGTTGATTTAGAAGCGGGCGCTACCAACCTTCTGGATAAGGAGAAGAAAGTCTTCGAGGGGCTGGGCTTGGAGTGGGAGAGAGCCGACGGAGAGGTGCACAGGATAATACATTTATTTTGGATATAAATCTGCAGAAAGTACATATGAGCTGCAGTGTATAGATCATAAATTTGCAGGCACGGAGGCTTGCCCACTGTAAATTAGCGTAATGACGGAAGGACATATCTTAGTGTGGGAGAGAGATAGTCCTATGATAATGATAATGGCAATTGATTTGACTCTTAGAGACTTTCATTGCGACCCAGCAACGGAACTATCCGTGCAATTTTAACACATTGTACGACAACTGTTCACTACATAATTGCTTAAATTTTACTTGATTAAGTGCCTCGCTGTATATCCTTATCTAGGTATATATATTCCATTGGGTAGCAAAAAGTATATTAGTTTCCACGCTATTTAACTACGTCCAGTCCAGTCCTTAGATTAGCTAAATATTACTACTATAAGTAAAAGTACACTCTACATCACCTATGGCTAAATAATTCAAGTCTCAATTCCCTCTCATCCATCTCCTTTTTTTTTCTATCCTCGCCTAAAGTTTTCGAGCACTCTACTCCGTAACCCTCAGTGCTCTCAATTTAAGCGAGCAACCTCCATAGAGATAACACAATAGCAAGCTACAACACCACAATAGCAATAGCACAACAATGAGTTGCAACTACAATACAATGAAGTTTAACTTCGCACCACTTCTTCATCTCAAGGTGTATCTATCTATCTTTCTGTTATTGTCAATTAGCTAGTTTTTACAATACCACAATAGAATAAAGCTACATACAACAAAGTCTCGCTTCGCTTCTCAACTCAACACAACTCAATGGTAATTCTTCTCTTATTATTGTCACTTAATCCCCATTGTCCTGTTTCCTAGTTAAAAAAAAAGTAAGTATATCTTTTCCATTTTCACAGTTTCAATTCTCCTTTCGGTTTCTACCATATTCTCATCATCTCTTCGTCCTCTTACCTACCTACCTACTTTTCATTTAAAAGAAAAAAAAAAACAAAAACAAAACTCCTTCAGTTCAAATCACTCAACCAAAGCAGGTCCTTTGGAATACCCTCTTCTCTTCTCTTCGGTTTACTTCTCATACACACACGCACATACACACACCTCTCAAAAAGTCCTCCTCTTCTCTCTTACTCAAGCTGGTCTTGAGTAAACAAATCCCTTCAATTCTCAGCCTACCGACCGCTTGCAACACACCACTCCCAAGATGGAGTACCTCTCCGTCTCAATGTTCACCAGAGCAGGTCGTAACCGCCTCGCAAACCCACCACCTTTCTCTTCCCTCCCACCACCACCACCACAAAGCTCAAGAGCCAACCGTCTCTACCAGAGACGTCGTCCTCTACCACCAAACCCTAACCCCGATGATAATAACAACGAAGAAGACGATGACAACGGCCTCCCACGGTTAGATCTTGGTGAACCCGCTGTTCCTCTTCCAAATCAGGGAGATGAAGGAGAAATTGGTGGTGCTGCCGAATATATAGAGGATCGAACTGGGGGATGGGTGAACTTTTATCCTAGAGAGGAATTGCCGAGGGTTTTGAGGGAGAGAGCTGAGAGAGAGAAGGATAGAAAGAAGAGAGAGGAGAGGAGGAGGAATAGGGATTGTGTTGGTTGTCAGAAGAGGAGGTTGAGGTGGAAGAAGGGGAGGGGTGCGACGAGAGCAAGGGGGGTGGATGGGAAGTTTTTGTGAGAGGGGTGGGTTGGGGATTTGGGGTTTGGAGATTTGATGAGGATGTTGTGGGGCTTCTTGAAGTCTGGGGACAGGGAGGTGATATGGCATGTCCGAAGACTATCTCGGGGACATATTAAGAGTAAGTGGGAGAAAGTCCGGGTCTGTTGGCGAGCAGGCTTGTCATGGTTGTGGAAGCGAAGTTTAAAACGTTGTGAGGTGAGGATGCAGGATTAAAAACGAATCAAACTTTGAACGTTGCTCCACAAAAATCAACTTCCATCATATTGCAATAGTGGCAGCAGAATTTTCGAAGCCCCTTCTCAATTGGTCCATATGTATGACTCGTGGTGCCACATTGCTGTGTTACTCAAAGCCTCCAGCACGTCAGCCGACACATCCTCAGATGCAATCAATCTGTAATCAATCTCTGGCATCTCCCATTGGAGAACACTTCCTTTCCATTCTTTCCGTTTCTCTTAAATCAGGGCAACGTCCAAGTCCCAGGCATATTGCTTTTTGATCGCCTCTTCAAGTAACTGCTTTTCATTGACTATCTGTTCTCCTTCACTCTTTGATTGGGACGTAACTACCGTAAGCGGCCCGTTTCCGGTCAGGTCGACCAAATTGTCGAGATAGGTAAGTTTTCCCTTTTGCTCTGTACTAAATCGGCTAATAATAGGGTTGGTGGTCTGCTGGGTATTGTCCTTCTTTCCTTGGTACTCGCAGACCAGTGTCAGATTCTTAACATTTCCAAACGTAAAAAGCACCTCAGCCAAGAAGTCCATGAGAATACCTTGTTGGCGGTGCGGGGTATAGTAATTTAGGTCAAATGCAATGGCTAGATGTTGGACCTTCTCCAATTCGTATTCGTAGAAGTCATTTCGTAGATCGGTTAGGAAATCCTCGGAATTAACACCCATGGTACTGGAATTAAAGAATCGCATGCGGAAGGATAGAGGTCCTAGGTATAATATATCGTAGCTAAAGTCGAACTATATCTGTCCTAATGCTATGTATTCCTTGTCTTCCGAACTTTTGACAAAGGGAGGACAAGAGAAGCCCCTTGTGTAAAATTTGGAGGCTACAGCGTAAGATTCACGGCACACAAGTAATATCGACGGCTGCGATGCGTGCGAGTAGAAACCCCAGTGGCTCTCGTAGATTATTGGTGGCAGGCTCTCCTCGTGGTCCTTTTCAGCCTCGTAATTGCGATTCTACTTAGTTCGTATTTCTCAAGATAGACAATTCGTGGTCCAGGCAGGGCAAAGCTCCAAATCATGTCCCTGATTTCTTTTGGCAGCAGCTGGAATTTCTCGAGCAGTCGATTCCTATTCCGAGGATTCATGGCGCCAATACTAAGGAGATATCGATAGTTCATATACTCTTCAAAACTACATTGGTAGCGCTCTCCTAGGGAAAAATGACGAACTAGATCTAGAGCTTCGATCCATCGTAACTGTCTTGTGATGCTAAGGCAAATCGGTGAACGGCAAGTTGGTAGCTGGAAATAAACGATAATCAACAAACCTGAGAGCGGATTCTGGAGTTTATGTCCATTCGAAGTTTGCTTGAAAGTTCAGCACCAGGCCTTGCCCAAAGCCTAAACGCCGAAATTGCGATCAATCGTGAATCCCTTGTTCAACGCCTGTGCCTCAAAACCCTCACCTATTCGATGGCGCTATGCCGGCTCAGCATGATATCGGTATGTATGCTGATGACGGCGCTGGCGAAAGAAATGAAATGATAGCGACATGGTCAAATGAAGGCTTCCAGGGTAATCTAGCGGTGTGAGATGACTGCTTCTTGAATATGCGTCGGCACTTGAGTTCATGGATTTGCTTTTGACGTGTAGGCGATGCGCAGGCAATAATGGTGGGGCCCTCAGCTGAGTTCGGTGCTGGTTATGGCGTTTTCCACTTCCTAGGCATTATGTACCTTCTTATCCGGTCCTAAATGCTTTGTCAACTGTACTTTGTCAACTGTACAAATTGATACAAACTATATATGTGATGTCCTGTAAGCTGCTATCATAGATTGTTTTACTGTACCTTCTGCTACTCAAACGCAGTAATTCTTGTATAAATCCTTGCGTGCTAACCAAACGTGATATCTGGGCGTACCGGGCTTTCAAGTCTCAAGTTGCGGTAAAATGAGTGACAAAACTTACCCCAATGATCACCATATGACAAAAGTCTTCACCTTCCTGCCTTCTGCTGACGATTATCGAATATTCATTTGAAAGTTGGCAGCAGGCCTGGTATCTACCGTCTCCCAACTCCAGAGTCCCATGCCCGGTAACCAATACTCCAAAAAGCAAATACCGTCTACGGACTACCCAACCTCAATTTCCTTCGGGCTTGTTGGCCTGTGCGATGAGCTTCTCAACCAATTCGCCGACCTGTTTCGCATCCAGGTCGATACTGCCTTCCCCTTCGCCATCTCCAATGCCTCGCAGTGGTCCGAACATCCACAACTCCTTCAACTCGCGAGTAAATGAGTGTAGATCCTCAGCGCCTTGAACCTGTAAATCCTAACGTTAGCTTCTTTTAATATTCCCCATTATTTTCACAGTGGTATACCAGAGCCTTAGTCTCAACTTCCATCTGATATGCATGCGCGGCAGCAACCTCTTTCGTCGCACCCTCTGAGACAGGGGCAGCAGCGAGGCTGACCAGGTTGCGGAAACGCGTCAACATGGCGGCGATGAGCTTATCTTTGCGTTCTAGAAGCGACTTAGTCGTTGGTCTCTCATTGACGACTTCTTCGAGGGGCTTCGAAGAGTGTGACGCCTTAGATATCTGGGAGCCTTGAGAGTCTTGAGAGTCTTGAGCATTCTGAGAGGGTTGAGCAAACATCAATATCGCCGCCCTCTGAGATAGTTTGTGAATCGTGAAAGGCACCAACATCGCCAATGATGGTCTCTGCATCAGAGAGAGTTCCATCCGTGGGGCTGGAAGGAATTGCAGACATTGTCAAGATGATTTTGGGTTGTGTTGTTTTGTGCAGAAGAGCGTTGGATGGACTTACCCATAAGACTGCTTGTCGTGGGCTGCCCACCTTCCATTATGGCAAGCACGTTCGTAACTGGAGTAAAGTGAATGATGCAGACGTCCAGCCTGGTTGAAAGAAAGAAAGAAGGAGAGAACAGAGAGTAAAAGCATCACGGAAACTTAATGCCCCTCCATTAGAGGAGCTTCTGCACGGACCACCATGGACAGATTGAGCAGATTGACAGCAACAGCAGCGCCACAGGTGGCTGAACTCGTTGCTCCACGTTGTGCCCCTCTCTCCCCTCCTCCGTCGACCTCATAATTCGAACAAAACAAAACATATCATTCATCTACCAGAAACCTGAATCCCTTCTCCTCCTCTCACCTCTTACTCTCTCAATACCCGGCAGCTTGATCTGACCAACAGGCTAGCTCGTCAACATGCAGTCCGGAATCTCAGGTAAATAGCTTCAAAGCCCATATCCATACCAAGCACATTGACACATCTACAAATGCCCTCGTTCCCGCAGTAATACCCTTACACGTCCCTTTGCTAATAATATTGTGACCAGCTTCGAGCGAGCTTAAAGCTGCTTTCCAAACTCTTGTCTCGAACCCTTCCCAGCGAGGTCTTATTTGTACCATCAGCTCCGAATCTCTTCAGCCCCTCACTGTCCTCGAGCCCGCGACCTCCTCTTTCTCTGATGATTTATCTCTACTTGCTCCCCACCTCGATCCTAAGGTCGCGCTTTACATCATCCTCCGACGCTATTCTGATTCTGACACTGCTCCATTTGTGGCTGTTACCTATGTACCCGACTCTGCTCCCGTCCGACAGAAGATGCTCTTTGCATCCACACGTCTCACGCTGGTCCGTGAGCTAGGCCTTGAACGCTTTAGAGAGACAATATTTGTGACTACAAAAGAAGAGTTAACGAAGGAGGGTTTTGAAAAACATGATAAACATGTGCAGCTTAAGGCTCCTCTAACAGAAGAGGAACAGACACTGGGTGAGGTCAAAAGAAAAGAGGCCGAGGAAGGTGGAGGAAGCTCGCAGAGAAAGAGCCATGTCAGCTCGGGCATTAGCATGCCAATTACCGACGAGGCTTTAACTGCTCTGAAAGGTCTTGGGGATGATAATGGTGACAACCTTGTACAATTGGTGAGTACTCCTTTGATACTCCAAAGCAAAGAAAAACTATCTCATTGAAATTCAGAAAATCAATATTCCTACGGAAACGATGGAGTTAGCATCTACAAGCAACACAGAGATATCTGCTCTATCAACCACAATATCTTCCACGGAGCCACGATATTCCTTCTATCGTTACACCCACACCTATAACGGCACTGATTCTTCTCCTATTCTGTTTTTCTATACATGTCCTACAGGCAGTAAGATCAAGGAGCGCATGCTCTATGCAGCATCTTCGCGGTCTGCACAGCAAGTCGCTGAAGCAGAAGCAGGCTTGAAGATTGAGAAGAAGATTGAGGCGGGAGGCCCAGAGGATATTGACGAGAAGAGCATTGATGATGATTTGCATCCAAAGGTCGAAGTCAAGAAGACGTTTGACAGGCCGAAGAGACCTGGAAGGAAATAGATCTAGAGTCAAGAGGACCGACAATCTGCAAATAGTACGATGACAAAAGAAATTATGACTTCCAACGAATCAATGACCCTTCAGTAAGGATTTGGAGATCATGTAAATAGAGAATGCACTAGAGGTAAAACACCCGCACAAGTGCTTAGCCATAGTAAGATATTTATCTTGGTAACGAGCGAGAATTCCTAGTCTCTAGTCAGATAAAGTCTTCCAGTTGTAGGCTCCCCAAGACAATGTTTCATCATTAGCGAGGGCTTTTGATTCTTTCCTTCTGTCTCCTTCTGTTGCAAGTCGTCTTCTGTCGATCAAGGCCTCGTCTTGTCACCTTGTTTGGTGGGGACCACCAACAAAGTCCCAACCATCCTACTGTCTGTCCACTGGCTGTTACTAACTTCAGCCAGGCATAGCAACTGTTGCATATCGGCATTGTGTCGATCAAAGCCTCGTCTAGGATCACCTTTTCCTACAAAGTCAATGATCAGTCCCATTGTCCAATGACCTAATCATAAGCATTTCACGCTGTAGAGGACTTCGTAACTGTTGCACGTCGACAGTTTGTCGATCGGGCCTCGTCCAGGATCACTTATGTACTCACTACAACGTGGACCCAGCCGTCCTGCCGTTCACTTCCTCATTTCAGCCTTGTTGAGCAACTGTTGCACATCGACACATTGTCGATCAGGGCCTCGTCCAGGATCATTCAATTACTAAATGACATCCCAGCAGCTCTGTTACTGACCAACAATTGGCCGTACCAAACTTCAGCCTTGTAGAGCAGTTGTTGCATGTCGACAGTATGTCGATCACAGGTCTCGCCCAGCCTCGAGCGTACTCGACAGGAAAATCATCCCAGAGGCAGTTTGACAATCAGGAATTGATTGGTATCCTCCATCTTAAAATCATCTTACGCGTAGTAATGTTGCACGTCGTCCTCATTGTCGATCACAGGCCTAGCCCAAGCTCAACAGATAAGTGGCTGTCACCTACCTAATCAAACCAAAGGTACCGTACCGTACAGAGCGCAAAGCAGCATATGTACGTTCCGCAAGCCACAATAGGCCGCTCGCTCGCTCACTCATCCAACAACTCCACCCAGCATCAAAAGAAAACGGGGAGAACCACTTCTAAACCTTTTTGTTGCACATCTGCAATTGTGCAGATCAAAGGCCTCGTCCAGTCTCGAACAAAAGATGAACTGCTGGTCCAACGCCAACAAAAGACCCTGCAGAAGAAAGGTAAAGTACCCCTTGACAATGGGCACAAGAAGCTCTCGCTTTCCCTTCTGACTGGCTTACCTTGCCTCTCAAAATCATTCTGTTGCACAACGAACATTCCGTCGATCAAAACCTTTTTTCTTTTCCCAATGCAATAGGTGCAATACAATACAATAGTCCCCTTGCTTGCGAAGCTTCAAGGCTTCGAAACCCCCAAAATGCTGAGCCGTGTACTGTATAATCTAGACTTCTCTTCAATACTGCAACAGCACCTTCCTAAGCCACAAAATCCCACACGTCTCTCACATCCCTCACCCCCATCCAAGAGTCCAAGAACCTACGAAAACCCGCGCAAAAAGAAAAATCCTTCTGTTTTGTTGCACATCGAACATTTTGCCGATCAGAGGCCTCGACTGGATTATCGAGTTACGGAGCGTATCCGAGGACCGTAACCTGTGCGTTGTGTGCGTTGTGCGCGCTGTTGGAGTTTGGGAATTGAGAAAATTGGCGCAGCAGGCGTTGTGTGGTGGATTGTGAAGGTCGCGCATATTGCAGATCTTTCGGTCTAGATCCGATGGAGCGGGCTAGATGCAGCCCTTTTACGACTTCATCACCACATTTGTTGTTTCAAGTCTTAGGCGCTTTATATTACTCGTCGGCTTCTTCGGATCCTACTGTTTTATGTTGATTGCTTGGGTAGGTAAGTGTGGATATGTATATATTTTGGAGATGGGGGCGGGTGGATGTGTTGGATGATGGCACGTTCATTCATGTGGTTTGGTTTGGTTTGTTGTGTTTGCGGGAACATAATGAGGTACCTCGCTTAATGCACATGTAATTAATTTGGTGAGCTGGAGGAGTTCAGTTTGTTTGTTTGTTTGCTGATCTGTAGGTTATAATAGCTCTTGTGGATGGAATGTTTGTGGTAATATATTATACGTAAAGTAAAGAAGGTGGTGGAAATTTTGTCAGTGTACAGTCCATCCTAACGTTAACGTGTACGTACTGTACTGTACACACACTCGAGATACTCCTCCTTCTCTAAATTCCACTGCTTACCAGCTTACTATAAATGCTTACGACACCACTACAATAAAATCAGCACGAAGGTAGTATGTAGCTGCGAATCCAAGTACTACAACGTAAGTGAGTTAGTTTATCGGAGATATACAGGAACCCAGTCTCGGGAAGACTTTACTTTTTACTCTCTATTTCTTACTTTCCTAAGCTGGATATCTACCGTACCTACCAAAACTTTTAATACAGAACCTACCGTACCTAAAGCCCAAAATATGTAAGCCAGATGGGAGAGCAAGGGATCATTGATATATACATCACTTTTGGTTATATGCTGTGCGATAACTAAGGAGAGATTCGAATTCACGTATCTAATTTCTCTCTCTTTTTGCTTATTACAAGATGTAGAGAGAGTAACTGCGATAATCGTTCCACTACCCATACCTCTTTATTTACTTGATATCTGTTAAACAACAAGGAAAGCCATTTTTGGGTAGGGACGGATTCGAGTGGGAAGGTCAGGTAATTGTGAAAAAAGAGGGAGAGGGGGAAGAAGAAAGTAAACAAAGAAAGTCTTGATTGGTTATATCAATCAAGTAATCCAAAGCTCCAGAGGATATTTGTTTCTTTACTACTTATTTAAGAAGAGTACTTGCTTACTTACAGCTGAGATTTCCGGAGGCTTCTAACTAACTACTACAGTAAGTAGTTCTTCACTAGAAGTAATTACAGCCTTACCTATAGTAATAACTAAGAGCCTTTACCGTCAGTACTTAAAAGACAAGTCAAAATATAGGATTTCTTTGTACAGAAGAGAAAGAAACCAGGAACCGGAACCTAAAGATATAATGATAATGTTCAACTAGGATACCTCAAATTTTCTCGAGATATATATAATTTAACCCTTTTACTTTTAAACACGCAATTATCTGTTGCTATGGTACTTGTACATACTGGTACAGCTACAGCTACAATAATTCTTCTTAAATTTACTAACTTTACCTACTATCATCGCAGCACAAAACTACAACACTTCCTTATTACAAATACACAACATCTATACCCCCTTTACCTTTCTCGTTACCTTTCCCTTCCCTTCCCTTACCTTTTATCTTACTTCTATAAACCCCCAAAACCACAAGACGAACAACTTACAAAACACAGCCCAACCCTCAACCCTATTACTAATAATAATATAAATGAACCTTCACAAAAAAAACTTTCCATCTCTTAGTACATATTCATAGCAGTAGACTATCATTCATATATAACACCTACTTAGTATACATAGATACCATCAATAGGTAAATCCTAAACAGAGATTCTCTCTCTTACATTTATCTACGTAATAAACGTAAGAAAGATTCTTATATTCCTAATCCTATTATTGATTAGAAAAATATCCAAGCGGAGCTTTAACTCACTACATTTGCTTTAGCAGTTTCAATTCGTGGTATAGTACTTACTTCCCTACTAGTGCTTAGATTTTGCTAATAAATTCATATGTAACAAATAATTTGCATTTGGTCCAGTACTTGATGGTGCTGCTCGATCTCAACCTCGGCAATAGAGCCTTATATCTATTTCCGAGCATCAATTATGTTGGTGCTCTTGTATATTGTGGTCGCTTAGCTTCTTAGTAGAAGATTTCGGTGCAAAGACAGATACTATAGTTTTGGAAAGGATACGACATATATTGGGGATGAGATATTTTTAGCGTCATATCTTGTTGGTCAACGCGTTCTATTCAAGCGCTATGCTATGCAATTCTCTGGGTGAGCATGCGATTATTATTTCCCAAAAGACGACCAACATATGAATGTGATTTCAAGATAAAAAGGAACACAACGCCCCCATGCCACCTTGGCATAGAATGTATGCCGCAAAGCTCAGTTCTTCGTGCTATGTTTACCAAAATCTTCCGGTTCAAGAACAATCTCAAGTACCAAAAGATCTCTAAGAAATAAGATATTCTTAAACCCAAAATTATTCGTCATACTGCCCACCAACAATGTTAATGTTGGTGTTCTCCAATTTCTCTTTCAAGAACTCGTAAACTGTGAAAGTCACAGCTTGACCAGGTGCAACACGCATTATACGAGGTGTGATGCCTTTGTAGAAAGCATGGAAGCCTTCTTGTCTATTTGTACATAAGTATTTATTCCCCTGAAGTTCCAAACTCTCATGTACTGGGACCGAAACTTACTTAAACATATCTCTGGCGATGGCTGTTATTCTTGACATAGCAGTCTCACCGGGCATTCCAGGCGTTTTCTGCAACCTTGTCTTGATTGTATCAATAGGAGCATTGGAAAGAGGTCCCATGGCTCCTGACACAAGACCAATGATAGTTGTTTGCCACGAGGGGAGTTGGCCACCATTGAGTTCTGGTTGCCATTTTTGGAGGATCTCCTTGAATTCAGTGTAGGCGGTGAAGTTTACAGCTTGGTTGGATCCTAAAAGAATTTAGCGACGTCTTCTTGACTTGGGTTTTAAAGACGCTTTACCTTGCCGTAACGCAGTCAAGGAAATACCACGGTACAGAGCACCAATTCCTTCTTCTTTTACCACCGTGTAGAGAGCGTGTGCAGCGTTTCTGTATTTTGGAATATCGAGGGGATCAGCCATGCTGTGATGTTGCGCTTGGAGGCGGATTTTGACCACCTCCATGGGTGTCACAACTAGGACAGCCTCCGTCACACCTGCAGCCAGACCAGCTATTGAAGGCATGTTGTTAGCATCTCTCTAAGCAACAATTTTCCTCTCACGAAATTCGGCATACGCGGGACTCAAGAAGGATCATTGCGCCTAGTGCAGCAGCGAAAGGACTGCTTAACCTACCTAAAAACGTCGCTTGTCCACTTACCACCCCGGTCTCCTTGTTCGCCAATAACTTCTTGTATGCTTCGAAACTTGAAAATCGAATAGCCATCTTAGGCACGATACCAGTAACCACAGCTCCAAGACCTTTGTATAAACCGAGAGGTGTTTCACGCTTTATAATCTCGGCACCGGTAGTAATAAAGCCTCGTTTCTTTGCGCCGGGTGCGCGTGCTCGCCGAGAGAGTTGCATACGGACTTTGATGGTGTCTAGACATGGAAATTAGTGGTTTGTAGATAATAAACATCTGTAGGATCCTACCTAGAGGATGGCAGACCAGTGCTTCCATCATTCCAGCTGCTCCACCAGCTGCAGCATGTCAGTGAACTGAGTCAGACGCTCAAAGAGTGTAAATTTGCACAAACCGATCAAATTGACCGCTGGTGATGCTGGCTTCTTGCCAGGCGCACTGGTGCTTTTCGCAGATGAAGCTCCCGACATGTTGACTAAGGACTCTGGGGGACGTGGGTTTGTCGTGTGTATAAGTAAATTCGGGTCAATGGACTTCTGTGAAACTCAGGCAGATGCGCAGTCAACACCAACTAACAATACTAGGTATGTCCAACATGAACCAGAATAGATGACAGAGCAAATTGAAGTGAAGAGACGGACAAAGAAGTTGTGTACGACGATGACTCCGCGCGAAGGTTGAAAGCGCTCGGTGAGGTATTGGATTCGACTAGAGTCTTGAGCCGATGCTAGATCCGCGGTCCATTGGTAGTCAGGGGATCAAGTAGATCCTTCTTACGTCTGCAAATAGCAAGGCTTAGAAAGGCTGAAGACCAAGAAAGGCATGGCCGTGTATGGTGTTCGGGTAGGAGGTGCGTTTCTGCTTAGCTCGGCGTAACGGATGGGGGGGTATTTCTGGGGGCTCCAGATGACGACGAAACGAGACAAAACTCTCGGAACTATTGGATTATTGTATAATATTGGCTCAGCCGATATACTCCCAACTCCTCTATAGAAATTGGAAGTTTTAATGACAATAACAAAAGACACAACAAAGAAAAGAAAATAGGAAAATTAAATATATTCGTTTGTCCTGTTAGTAGGGTTTGTATGCAGAGGGTGGCACTTTTGACATGTGGCACTATTATTGCTCGTGGGTTTCATTGTTGCAGCTAACTTTTCTGCTTGCGGCTTCTCGGTTGTTCCTTTCATGTGCTGCCTGTGACGTTTTCAAGTCTGTGGTGGCCCTCAGTCATGTCCATGTCTCCCTCAGCCCGGGGGAGGCAACCCAAGCTTGTGATTTTGTGGGGTAACGCGAACCCTTGTGAATCCTCGGGAGTCATCGCGACAACCTGGAAGTCTACAAAGCCGGTTCGGACGATTTCGCCGGAGAGATGCTCAGCAAGCTGCTGCTGCTGCTGTGTACCCTCTCGTACCTCGGCTCATGCTTACACTGTACTGTACTGTACCGTACCGTACAGTACAGTACAGTAGCTATCCTCGTGTCTATGCTGCAACCAATAGCCGTCGCATCCTCACGGCCAACTGCAGAAGATCGATGTGCAGCAAAAACCCAGCCCAGATTGCAAATTTGCGATGTGCAACAAATCAGAGGGAAGCGTGATTTGGAAAGAAGGCATGATCTATCACGTGCTTGAGTCAAGATAAAAGACGATAGGTTCCATTTGTAGAGTTTCAACTTTCTCAGAAATGGTTCAATATTGCTCGGACGCTTTGGCCCAAAGATTATCTGCTGTACTTTGGAATGTGCAATATTGGTAGAAAGGCATTCTGTACATTGCCTCTGCTGGGAGCCTTAGCGAGCGATCTAATGCACACACTTTGGTCCTGTACTCCGAGGACAATAAGAAGAAAACTTTGTTGGAAATGCCTTGGAAATCCTCATAATTTGTTGCGGCATTGAATGTAGTTTTGATTCTGGTGAGCACGGCTTCGATATCTTCACTATCCTCTATCTCCAACTGTCTGGTGGTATTAGATATGCCTTCCACCTTCCACCCTAGCATGCATAATTCCAATGCCATTCCTAAATTTGCTTCCTGTAATAACGCCGGAACTTAAGTATACTACTAACTTCTATCGAACTCGAAGTTTTTTAACCTAGCAAGCTTTTTATTGATCTCAATTAATTCTGCGTCTGATCAGTTCACTTGATTAGGATGACTTGCTAGCACATGAGAGGTGCTGATATTGTGCCAACAGTCTAATCTAGATGATGTGAATGTGTCTTTGACAGAGTTGCTAATGGCTATTGGGACATTTTGTTTTGTGGAAGCCAAAGGAAAGTATTGCTGAATGAGTAACAAATGTTGATGTATGCTCCAGTGAGATGTGCTCTAAGAAGTGCTTTGCCCTATGCAAGTCTTTTCTTGAATAGCATTTGAGTCCGTATTTATTAAATCGCATCTAGGTTGAACTAGCTTTATACTAAAGTCGACACAGTGCCACCAAAGGTTGGAGGGCTGGTGACTAGAAGAAGCCAGAGAATTTGTCGGTTGAAATGCTCAAAGGAGAGCCGTCAGGATGTGGATAAATTTCTGGGGAGAAAAGATAGGGTTTGTGCCTGATTTACCTCATCTTTAGATATATGTATATTGCCTAGGTGGTTCTCAAGTGTTGAAGATTAAAGACAAGGAGCAGTGTGTTGGACTTCTAGTTGGCCATGACTGTCTCCTTCACCGCCTTTGGAGCGCATTGCTGAATCAGGCCTAGCCCAGTACAAAACGACGGCTCGAAAGCTGCGAATTTTCCTAAAGCTTGAGGATGACATTGGAGCAATGAAATTTCTCCAACATCTTCCAAAATGGCGGACAACAATTCCGCAGCTGCACCGCCCGCTGCCAATTCTAACCAGGCGACTAATAGCAACAGAGGCTCCAGTTCGCAGGGCTTTCGTGGCCGAGGTGGAGGGGGTTGGAGGGGAAATCGTGGAGGTCGCGGCGGAACAAATCGCCCACAACGCGGTCGTGGAGATGCCAGGAAGGGTCCCAATCCCCGAGGCGCTGATCGGAAGAGAGATATGGGACGTGGGGACTACCAGTATGTTTGTAAAATGCCTACGACTTTTGCTTGGCTAACTAAACAAGACGTAATCATGTAGATCGACGGACTCGGATTGAGGAGACACAAGCTTCCAAGCGCCAGAAGATGGACGATGGAGAGGCAGTACACGTAGAAGTTGAAGGCACAGAAGTCCAGGGAGAAGCACGGAAACCTAAGCGCAAAGTGGCTGTAATGGTTGGCTATGCTGGAACTGGATACAAGGGAATGCAAATTAACAGCGCAGAAAAGACAATTGAAGGAGAACTCTTCAAGGCTTTCGTTGCTGCTGGAGCAATCTCGAAAGCCAACGCAGATGACCCAAAGAAGTCATCGCTGGTCAGATGTGCGCGTACTGACAAGGGTGTACATGCTGCAGGGAATGTCATATCACTGAAGTTGATTGTAGAAGATCCGAATACCGTGCAGAACATTAACGAACACCTGCCCTCGCAGATTCGTGTATGGGGCATTGAGAGAACGAACGGCTCCTTTAGTTGCTACCAAACTTGTGACTCGAGATGGTATGAGTACTTGATCCCAACGTACTCATTCTTGCCCCCGCATCCAGAAAGCTACCTGGGAAGAGAGCTCGTCCAAGCAGCTGAGAAGGAGGGAGTTTATGAAAGCTATCAAGCGCGACAAGAAGATGTTGCGACTTTCTGGGATGAAGCACATAAGAAGTACGTCGAACCGATACTCGAAAAATTGGATCCGGATATGCGAGCTGCTGTCATGGCCGCTGTTCTCAAACCTGAGGAAGATGGAAATTCTAAGAAGTCAAAACCCGAAGGACCCAAAGTCGAAGAATCCAAGATCGATGCAATCGTCCAGAGCGAATCAGATCAGCCGGAAACGACAGACCACCAGGAAGAAGTCGTTTCAGCGAGTGAGGTGGATCAAGTGGAAACTGCAAAGACAGAAAATGGCAACTCTATCATGAAGACTGAGCACGCCGAGCCCAAAACAGATAATGCACAAGAGGATAACCTCGAAAATACCGATCCGGACGAAGCGACAACTGAAAATGTGCAGGGAGAGGTAACGGTAGATAATGAGTCAAAAGAAATGCCCATTAAGAACGAGCTGGACGAAGTATCTTTAAAACCCGAGGCTACAGAATCTGCAGCTTCCAAGTCTATCCTGACTCCTCTTGAAGCAGCCATCAAAGAAGTCAAAGCGGCCATGATCACTGCCAAGAAGGCCTATCGAATTTCTCCATCCCGTCGACAAGCTGTCCAAGATGCTCTCAATGTCTATCTGGGCACTCGTAACTTTCATAATTACACAATACAAAAAGCTCATGCCGACCCCTCAGCTAAGCGTGTAATTCGTTCTTTCAAGGTCCATAAGGATCCCATTATCATTAATGATACAGAATGGCTATCCTTGAAAGTTCACGGCCAATCTTTTATGATGCATCAGATTAGAAAGATGGTTGCAATGGTAGCTCTGGTCGTGCGATGTGGAAGTGGGACCGGCATCATGATAGACAGCTATGGTCCAGCTAACATAAGCATTCCCAAAGCACCCTCGTTGGGTTTGTTGCTTGAGAAGCCTGTTTTCGAAACATATAATGAGAGGGCTCAAAGAGAGTTCAACAGAGAGAAAATTGACTTTGACAACTATGAGAAAGAAATGGATGAGTTCAAGCAAAGAGAAATCTATGATCGTATCTTTAGGGAAGAAGAGAAAGATCATCAGTATGTTTGCCCTAGAGTCACCGGATTGAACCTCGCTAACAACGTTCTAGATTTCACACTTTCTTCAACCATATCGATCATTATCGGTCCGATTATTTTCTCTGGGTTACTGCATCTGGTCTCAAGGCAGCGGCACAAAATAAGACTGAGAAGAAAGAGGACGATGATAGTGACAACGAAGCCGACGCGAATGGCGAAGAAGGCTGAGCCTGGAAGCGCGTCGTTGTGTTTTGAGTACATGCATAAGAATCATATTCCGCCAAGGAGGATCTATGAAGTATACAAGATCATGCTTTAAAACGAGCATGGATTAGTGCGTTGGCTAATAAAGGTATCTGCGGTAGCTTCTTACGTTGGCTAAGCATTGTTGGTATTTTCACAGCTTACCACTCTGAGCATTTCCCTCACCAAATTTGGTTGGTACTGAGAGATAGATATTCGATCAGAAGTTTAGATAACTGTATTGAAAAATAGAGACCATTCCGATATTACCTTGCGATCGATCGTCTTCCGTAACAACTATGTAGGTGTGAATATCCGACGAAGAAAGTTTTAAAGTCTTGATACCTACCTGGTAGCATACTCTTCACTAAAACCTACCTACCTAGCTCGTAACCCAGCTACAATCTCGCCCATTCCACAGTTAATTTACCCTAAATCCTCATCACAATAATTATAACCTCTTCAAATCTATTCCCACTTAGTATACCCGTATCCTACATTTAAGAAGTTATATTATAATTCTTAACAATAACAAGTCCATGTTTTCGAAAACTTCGCACCCCTCTCTCGCTTAAGCGACATTTGTCTGTATTAGGCACCCAACGTACCTACCTACGTACGACCTACCAACCTACCTAGATCTAACTTGAGGACTTAGGTAGTGATGTTTACCTACCTATGTTATATTTCTACTTACGTAGATATCTCAAAAATTAATAATCATCACAATAGATACCTACCTAGCTACAATTGAGGTCATAGCTTTCGTGCGCTTAGCTGCGAGGTTCTAGCTCGTGTTGAAAACACACGTTGTAGATTTAAGATCCTTGCTCAATGGCAGCTTGCCTAGCTTCATGAAGATAAGATTGGAATGATATGAGTTACTGAAATATCCTTTGACACCAGTGATGAAGTCTATTGAAAATTCCATAACAGTGGCATCGAGTCAAACGGCGATCGATTTTCTTTAAAAGTATATTTTGTTTTATTGATTAAGCTACACAATAGCAAAGACACAGAAGGTCCACTTCAAAACAAAAAAAGCTTGATCGCTCCACAAACAACTCCCCAAACCAAGCAAGCCCTTGATATCGTGACCCTCTGTAAGCACCGCAAAGCACCAAACGCCGACGCAAAGTGACGCTTCTTGAGAGGAAATGAATTCAAACAGAGATACGGGTAATGGTTGCGGCAGCATTGAAGCGAGCGACAATTTTGCGGCGATAAGACGCCAGGAGCAAGAGTCTGAGCATGATTCGGCCACAGTCATCGCTGCAGCAGGTGATACGTCCTTCTCTACTTCTCGCTCCAAAGCCTCGAGACCTGAATTGACAACCTGCCAGCTGGGGCTATCCAATTTGACACGTTGCCAGCGACCAAGCAGAACGATTTGTCCCGTGAGCATCATCGTATGAAGGCTAAGATTCAAACAGGTTTGTAGCTGCTTTGTCTCATCGGTGTTATTGCTGACAGCACCCCATTCGCTGGACATTGGTGTTTCCTCAGTTACGGCAGATTTTTCAATGAACTGAACCATTTGCGGATGTGTTTGCAAATCACTAATTATACGCCCGGCGCCACCGAAGTGAACTGCTTGGCAATCAATGGCAGCCATCCAAGCCAGCACAATTGATCCAACAGGGCCGATTCGACTCAAAGATGCCGCTCCTCCACGATTACCAAGCTCTTTTTGTATGGTCTCCGAAGCGAGCTCGAGAATCTTCCGCACCTTGTCTACGTCTCTGGCTAGCAAACGCTCGTACTCAATAAGAAACCACATTGTGGCCAAGATAACATCAACATGGGTTCCATTTACAGAGTCTTTCTGGAGCAAAGTGCAAGCATTGTCATGTCTGACTTCCGCCACAGTACTGGATTTGTTTCGGAGGTGAGCAAGATGAAGCGAAGACCACGCCATCATTGCATTGAATAGAGACTCATGGAACAATCCTAGAGTGGATAGAATATTGCAGTAAAGATTATCCTCACCAGCATTGCGGAGCGGGCAGAACTTAACCATAGTAGCCATAAAGTGTTGAAATGGCTCTTGATCCTCAACGGTAATGGCTACGGTTCTCTTCGTCTTGTCTGAAAGAAAGCCATTTGAAACCAAGCCCGACCCATTCAACTCAGTTATGGGTTCGGAAGGTTCGTTGCTTCGGTCTTTGACAAGTCCAAAGCTGGTATCCGTATTTTCAAGTTTTGCCACGGCACCATCTGCTAAGCGACTAGGATTTGTTGCATGTGATGCATCTGCTGCTGCGACAGCTTGCTTCGATGATGCTCTTGAGCTTGATTTAGTCGCACCATTACCATTGTTTGCCATGGCGTACCAGGGTGAGTCGTTTGCTGGAGTCGAGGGAGCCGAGGATGAGCTTGCAATACTTTCGTCAAAATGCATAGCCTTCCCCTTTACCAGACCTGGAAAAAGCGAGTTTGCAGATTCCTCGCGATCTCTCATCTCAGTATCGTCACCCTCAGTATTCCCTCCCACCGTTTGTCTTCTCTTCTCTTTTGATGGGGTAGCCGAGCGAGGGGGGCGACCGAGTCGTGGTCGATCAACCGACTGCGTTCCAGGCGGAATCGCGGAGAGTCGAGGGCGACCTGGTCGTGGGCGATCAGAAGTTTGGGGACGCTGTCCAAGATTGTTTGGAAGTTGAGGCTGAGGGGTCGGGTAAACACACTGTAACTTGAGGCGGATGCAAGCCGAACAAGTTGGGTGAACTAAAAAAGTTTCCTGTTTTAGTATTTATTTACTTTCCTGCAGATTTTTAGGATGGCGGGGGTATAGCTAAGAAGTATTGTAACTACAGAAATAGCTGGGGAAGGGACGGGCACTCACGCTCATCGCATCTCACGCGGCGCTTTCTGCATGTCAGGCATCCTTTTTTCCAGTCAGTTTATTGTCGCTATATGGCTAGAGCTCCCTTACCAGTCTTTGTGCGTCTCTTTGGTTCTCCTGTACCCGATCCTGCTCCTCCACTTCCTCCAGAATTCGGCATGGTGGTGATGCGAATTATGCGACGCACTAAACGCGATCAAATCTCCGTCGTTCCGCAAGTTCTAATCGGTTCTTCAACGCCGCAGACCCGCACACTTGAAGGCGATACTCGACGTACGATAGTTGAGCGTTCGACGCGTTGAGATGTTTTGTTGTAGCGAGGAGGAAGAAGGATGAGGTCTGAAGTTCAAGGTCACAATCGAACAGAATGCAAATTAAGCGGAGTTACTAAGCTAAGCGAGCTTAGCGTATCGCTATCGTTCTCTAGACACAGGTCATGGTGAATAATTTTCATACGTTCCAAACAAGTTATGACACGTGGGTGAAATCTCTTCTGATAAAAAATTTCTATCAGAACCCGGAATAGGAGAGTTTCTTGCCATCTTATGCGCAGCTTGGTCAACCTTATGTTGACCAAAATGCCCAACCAGTTCCCTCGCCGACGTGATTACTGTGACTAAGCGAGGACTCCGCGCACACCTTCTTCAGCTGACGGTTGTGAAAATACTCTCGTCTGCATTTCCAAGATGTGTGTCACTTCCACTTCTATTTCCACTAGTAGATTAAACAGATGAGACGGTGTGCACTAGCTTCATAGTCTTTAGCGAGCGAGCATTCAAAGGCTATTTAGCCTAGCCTTAGCCTGACTGCCGATGATGTTTTTAACTTCAAACGTTCCACAGAGTAAAAGTACTTAGGATGCCAGGGTTTCCACCTCAGGCAAAATCACTCCACCTTCATTTCACCAATAGGCTTTGTATATGTACTCTCGCAACTGCAGAAACTTACTTGACTTGATCCCTTTCTGAAGTCAGCGTTTCCAACTGCTCGCTTGCGGTCCCTTAGTAATAGGCTATGTCCGGGCCTTGAAAGCGCGGGATAGTTACGGAGTACCCAGTATTAAAAATAGCTATGATCCTCACACCCTTTTCTAGCTAAGCGAACACTTTCTGTTTTGTATCAGGTAAAGATTATGTTTAGCGAGGGGTGAGTTGTGTCACCCACACCTGCTATCATACTACTCCACTACTATTGAGTACGTGTAAGACTTAGGCAAAAGGCATATCTTTCTACCTGTTGTGATATTCTCAAAAAGATGCATGGGTGTGGAACTAGCCTTTACTTTTACCTTAACTTCAGGCAGCAAAGCACGCCACTACCTCTCGTGTACTTCATAATCTCCACACATGTGAATGTTTGAAGCCGAAGCGAGCTGATCAAAAAAGAAAGGGCTATTCACCCGATCTGAAGTCTTCGACTTGCCAGCTGTAGTTATAGCATGAGGATATATGCATCTTGGTAAAGTGAAGACAGGGAGAAAAACATATAAAGCCGAGGTCCAATTGCCAACTCGGTAAACTTTTGACATATCATTTTATAGCTATTGTACACATATGGAGTGCAGAAATCATCCCATTTTCATATGATTGATACGATTAGAGCACCTGCCAGCGCCTATCCCTCCGGATTCCAAATGCTCTCGCCCCCAGAACTCCTACGCATAATGCTAACGCTACAATTAAGCCTCCAATATGCACCGCACCAAATTAAACTTTACAATGTGTATCTATCGCTCCGAGACCTCTGCCGACCATATGTCTTAATTCCCGGCTTTTTCTTTTCCACCTTGTGCAGATCTTTCTCGGTCTTGCTCGGCTTCTTTGCCGGCTTCTTATCCGTCTGTTTTGCCTTCTTCACTTCCTTCTTAGCTAACTTAGCGAGCTCAGCCAACTTTTGTTCTTCTACTAGCCACCCCTTGCCCTGGTTCCAGTTCTTGATTTTTTCTTCCTTGATTGCCTCACTAATGTCTCTCTGTATATCGTGTGCATCAGCAGCCATAGCGTCCCGTTTTCTGGCCATGCGCTCCTCGTGTGTAGTGAGGAATCGATGGACTGTCCGATGGTCTGTGACACGCTCTTCATCGTCGTGCTTGCCCTCTTTGTCTGTCTTCGGCCACATGTACCCGTACAACTTACTATGACGTTCACATCTTGGACAAGATGATTTTGTAAAGTACGAGTTCTCCTGCACGAAAGACTCTTCGCATATCTTACAGTTAATCCAGGCTGAAGTTGGTAATGTGAGTAAGGTCTCAGTGAGAATATAATCGCCAGGATTGCGCACAGCTGGTGCATGGTCACGGTCTGTAGTTGGTTTTGGAAGTGCTGCCTTTTTCTTCTTCTTACTCTTTGATGTTTGACTTTTCTTCGATGTTATAGACATGATGGAGTCATCAAGTTCCATGTCAGAACCCAGCTCCGAAAGCATTGATACCTGGTCATCTTGAAGTGCCGGATGCTCTGAGCTCGTTGAAGCCCCAACGAGAATGACCTGGCCAGCCTTAGCTTGCTCTAGAGGGTCGGCCGGCCGGGTGATTGTACTGGGCCCTGTGGACAAGTTTGGTACTTTTACAACAATAGTGTCATCATCTTCGACAGAAGTCGCATCTGTTTCCGCTGGACCCTCGAGGTTAGAAGGCGATGAGCTTCTAGTGGTTTCTTCAAGCGAGCTGATTGGCGATTCAGGGATACTTGTTGGTATTGGAGTGCTCACGTTGGACTCTTCCCTCTTGATGGGTTGTCCAACCTTCCTCTTCTTAACGAAGTTGGTTAATATCTCATCTTCAACGTCCCGTTTTCGTTTGGCAGGTGACATAGCTGGTTCGGATGAGGGTGACTGTACTGAAGACGAGTTAATATCCTTGAATCTGGAGAGTGACTTTGGAGTTCTCTTTGGGATGACAGGCCTGACATTAACATCAGGCGTTTCAGAATTTGTGCGAGATGAGGTCGTCGATAATCGTCTTCTTACTCGGAATGAGTAAGATGGCTTATCTCCTGAAGCGTCCTCAATCGACAGCGCTGGAACGATTTTGCGACCGTCTTCGCCTTCTTCGGCCTGCCAACCATTCTGGCAGAGATCTTCACACGTCTTGCAGAGGCATTCACAATTATCCTCTCCAAAATAACTCTCGCCGTACGTGACGGTAATTTCGTCGCCGACCTCAATGTCTCTAACTGCAATGATTTCCATCCCAGCACTTCCTGTTGTCTTCAGTCTAGCATTAGCTCCACAATCATGGTTTGCAAAACGTGCTGGGCCCAAGAATAAGGAGGCTGCCTTGTTTCGGCTGGAGACCACAATACTGAAATCGCGACGAGTTTCATTGACCTGCTCCTCTTCCTCTGGAGTCATGATGACTTGAATTCCACATAGATACTTGACAATCTCACCCCTCTTGATGAATTTCCGCGCAGTTATCGCGGCTTCGTGAGTAACCACGGTGTACCGGTTCGTGCTCGACACCTCAAAAGGACAGTCTGGAAGGTATATGTTGATATACTTTCTCAGATGCCGCCGAAAGTCCTCCCTCTCCTTATCCGTCTTTAATCTTTCCGAAAACTTCTTGAGTCCAGACAGGGCCATGAGTTGGGTCTCTGCCTTGGTCGCGTTTTTCTCGATGATAACCGCGTTTCGGAGTATCTCGGTAACGTCCTCTTCTCGAACTCCTCTCGATGAATGGTACGCACTACGGTTCTTTCTGATCTTCGTCCAGTAGAAGACCTGTCCAAGTGTTAATCCTTCGCCATCAAGAATCTCCTTTCTAGGAAGAATGGAGACTTACTTGGTCCACAAGAGCATCGGTGAGTATGTCGTCGTACTCATGCAATTGCGCAAGCGTAAGGCGCTCCTTTTTGGGGGGAGCAGGTCGAGAAGGCATTGCGACTTCAAATGTATATTTGCGGCTTCATGCGACAGTTGTAATGTTGTGCTGAGCAGTGTGCTGTTCTTGTACAGAGAGTGACGGTGGACGGTCCTCTGGGGGTGAGCCGTGAAGTTTCAGGTAGGGACTGGATATAAAGAAACCGAGATGCAAACAAGCAGTTCGTGAACAAAGCAGGGCAAGAACTTGATCTCTTCTGGGTTCCTCTGGGAGGCGGCGCAAATGTTCAGCTGTTGGACTCTGCTGCGGCCAGCCCCCTTGTCATCAATATGTACAAGAGTCCAAATATGGATAAATGGGCTTATTGTTCCTATTGTGAGTTGCGTGGACAGAAATAAAACAATAGAGAGTGACTGGTTAAATAAACGCGTTAACAAATAGGGAGTGAAGTATTCAATACCACAGATAGAGTACAGGAGAGTCTGATAATGGTGCGAGATGGCGCAGAGAGACACTTGATTTGGGGCTGTTTACTATGTCCACCCCAATGTGAGCTATTCCTAAAAAGGCTCCCGCATATTGAACCCTGCGGTGGATCGCGAATTCTGAACCTGACCGAAAGGCGAGAAGCTTCAAAGGCCATCATTTCTCTCGAGACGCGCATTCTTGACATGATCCCAAGATGATTCAACTAAAGGTCAACCCCCCAGCCGGATATGCAGACTCTTTCTCTATGCTGATTTATTCGTAGACTATGATGAATTGCATCGACAATTCGGGAGCTGCTGTTGTAGAATGCGTCAGGGTCCTAAAAATGAAAGAGACACGCAAAAATTGGTCCGTCGCTCTCCTCGAACGCATAAGCAATACGATACTGACGGGTCATCAGGCGATCGTGTGATTGTAGTAGTCCAGAAGCAGCGAAACTTTGGACCTGAGTCTGGTCCTGGTGGAAGTGTTTCCATATCCAGTGCCAACAAAGTCCGACGAGGAGATATCAGACATGCGGTCGTAGTACGAACAGCGAAGAAGCGAAGAAGCTGCAGAGGCCAGATGGGAGTGTAGTGAAGTTTGACGATAATGCCTGTGTCCTGATAAACAAGGCTGGAGAGCCAATCGGCACAAGACTCAATGGTTTGCATCTCCCGAAGCTCGAGTATATCACATTTACTGACATTGAACAGGAGTTGTCGGTTCAGAGCTGAGAAAGATGCGGTGGTCGAAGATCCTGTCCCTCGCCCCTATGCATGTGTAAAACAGAGTACAGAGAATCACAGTGTAGCATAAATACGGCGTTCAGATGGGTCAGGTCTGGTATTCTACAAATCTAAATCTTCATTACCGCCCCTCCCTCAATGGAGTTGCAGCACCGTGCAATTTTCCTGTGCAACTCCCTTATGCGCCATATTATCATTATAAGAAGCCAACGCCTTAACTAAATCAGCATATAAAGGGTATCATGAGAAAATATGACCACAGCCGCAGCAGACATAAAACAGTTTCTGAGAATCATATTAGCCCAGATCCGTATTGAAACTTCAGAGCAAGATGTCTTACCATTCCGGTTTCCGCGGATCTCTGTTGGGATTGGAAGAACACCGCATCCTCCGTCTTACACTTTGGGCACGTCTTGTTCGACCTTGGCAGCTAAAAAAGGGACCAACGTCAGCAGAAGTCTAGGAGAAATTGCACACAGCGCTCAGCCCCTGCTCTCAAATTTTGCTCTTCTCCTGGTGCAACCCATCCACCACGGCACCCCTCTCCTGATCCTTCCTCCCTTCGCAGATGACCACTTCTCCACATAGCAGGCAACAGAAAGGCAAACCCACGGTAGGATCAGATCCGACATCCTGAGTCACTCCGGCCGTCTCTCCTTGCTGGTTATTCAGTACGTTTCGGAAGACACACGAAGATGCGGCCTCTTCGCTGTATTGGCAGGTTCGGCAGGCGAATTGTAGGCGGTGGGTGTCAGGGTCTTCTTTAGGGTACAGCATGTTGGAGCTGCGAGGGATTAGCCAGCGCATATCGTGGGAAGGAGGAATTGGGGGCTTACCACTCGCTGCAGAAACGGAAGGTGATCTGCTCCATGTTCTTCTTGGTATCATCGCCGGCGCTCGAAGTAGGTGAAGCCATGATGATTTAAGAGGACGTTAAATCACGAGTTTTCCCAACGGTGGACCGTGTATTGTTCTTGGGCGTGTGCTTGTTCGTACTAATCTTGATATTAGGCTTTTATGATGCTTTCGAGCGACCAAAATTTACCTAGAATGTGATTCTCGGAGGTTGGTGGTTCGTGCAGTTCGTGGTCAGTGGTTATTAGATGAATTCTTCAGATGCGTTTCCAGTGACCAGGTGTGCTCCATATTCGCGATGACCCCCAAATTTCCCACGCCGCCTCCAGATTCAAGTCTAGCGCCACGCTACGACGACCCCGCTATGTTGGTGCGCGGTCGTAAAGGTGCACCTGACCAATTGTTTGAGCTGCAAGGAACCAAGTTCGTTCATCGAGAGACAAGAACATAGAAGATGCCATAAGAATCCACTTCCAACATTTCAAAGCATTTTGAAACTTCAGCCTTCTTCCCCCCTCCCCTCGTGGCTCGCTTCTTCATTCATACAACTTTAAGAAATACTGAATATAAACCCATCTATTCACTCATTCACAATGGTAAGTAACACAAAGGCCCGCTGGCTTATTATTAGGCTTGTCCTTTGTTTACTTTGCCGCCCACTTACCACTTACCTTACCTTACTCATAACCCCAACAAACCTTTGATGCATAACCCGCTAACCCTCCACGCAAGGCTGATGCAGGTCTGCCCGCCGGCTGGGAAGTCCGCCACTCAAATTCCAAGAATCTTCCCTATTATTTCAATGAATCGCAGAAAACCTCGCGATGGGAGCCGCCGCCAGGAACCGATACGGAGAAGCTGAAGAAGTACATGGCTGAGAACCACAGCGCACCCGAGATCAGACCCGACGCGACCGTCAATGGAAAGGAAGGGAAGATTCGCGCGAGTCACTTGTTGGTCAAGCATAAGGATAGTCGGAGGCCCAGCAGCTGGCGAGAGGTAGGACTCTTTACCCATGAGGCTTCCCCGATTTTGCGCACACGTTCTGATCGCGGATCTAGGCCGAGATTAAGCGCTCAAAGGAGGAAGCTATGAGCATTATTCTTGGTCATGAAGCTCGCATCCGCAGCGGCCAAAAGTCACTTGGGGACCTTGCCATCACCGAATCTGACTGCAGCAGTGCCCGAAAGATG
Organism: Pezicula neosporulosa; assembly: GCA_009805495.1. Taxonomy (NCBI): domain Eukaryota; kingdom Fungi; phylum Ascomycota; class Leotiomycetes; order Helotiales; family Dermateaceae; genus Pezicula; species Pezicula neosporulosa. The sequence continues at coordinate 138,237 of SELE01000024.1, forward strand.
GGCGACTTGGGCTTCTTTGGCAGAGGGGATATGCAGAAGGAGTTTGAGGATGCTGCTTTCCAACTGAAGCCTGGAGAAGTTAGCAATGTAGTTGAGACTGCTTCGGGTCTACATCTAATCGAAAGGTATGTCAAGTCTCACATGTGTGGCATTGCAGATTTATTAATTCTATTGCAGACTTGAATAGGTGTGATTGATGTATTTTGGTGATGGGCGTTTGATACCTTATTCTCGGGTGCTCAATTTATATGAGTGGTTAAGGCAAGGTAGGTATCTTGGAATGGTGGGTCCCTCTAGGATATGCTGGTACATTCGACATCACAAAAAGCTTGTCTATGAATAGCAAGTGGAATGAATATACTTTCATTAAAGAATTGTCTACATCCCAACTAAAGATGAGATAGCCTTAACAATTGGCGGTACGGAGGTCAGTATAATAGTGATGGTACCAAACAGGCTCATTGATAGACTTGAAAGTGCTGCAGCACGGGGATCAGTCACTAGCAACAACGCAGTAGCAATTGCGGAGGAGCTTCCTCCCAAAGTGACGCCTCTTGTTACATAATCATCTGGCGGTCATTAGCAAGTGCTTGTTGTGGAGGCTGGAAATGAAAGTAATACCTTCTGGGATTTTAAGCCAGTCCAACAATTTTGGCCCAACCAATACCCCAAGAATACCACTCATAATTGCAAGTGCAGCAACAGCATTTAAGTCTCCACCCAGGTTACTCGCAGCAGGAGTAGCTAGAGCAAGTGTTAAGCTACGAGCTGCGAAGGATAAAGACCTGGTAGAGGATATGCCGATAGCATAGCATATTGCTGGGTATCCAAAGAGTGATGCAATAGAAACAGCAATGTTTGGGATAACGATGGCGAAGAAGTGGCGCTGCAACTCTTTGCGGTATTGAAACATTGGTAGTGCTAGCGCCACAATGCTAGCGTCCAGAACACTGCTGAAAATATCGCCAGCGCCTGGTTGTTTGATATGTTTCTCTCCTTCCCAAAGCTGTAAATACTTAGTTCCGGTTTTGTAAGCGCCCAGAACATCATCAAGACTATTTCCCCTAATCAGGCCAAGAACCCAAATTCCAAGACAGGTGATTAGCGAGGAAACGAGTACCGGGTGAAGAAACTGTCTCCATTTTGCAGGTAGTGATAGAGCTGCAAAATAAGCAAGGATGTTGAAGGTCAATTGCGCTGGCATAGCATAGCCCGTTGCGTAGTATATCGGTAGGCCGACAAAGAGGAAGAGAACGGCATAAGTTATTCTGTCGAAATTTAAGTTGAGGAAAGCCGCCCAGCGTTGAGCACGAGTAAGGGGAAGAGGAGCCTGAGGAACCGATATTGTATTCAGAGCTTCTGAGACAATATTTCCTTCCGGTGGCCCTCCTGTTCCCCTGATACGGGAAGGATCTTGTGCTCTTGGAGGCGCTACGAGATCGTTGGCCAAATCACTAGCAAGATCCTCAGGCGGCGTAGATGCTCCAGATGGTGGTGTAACTTGAGAATCTTGCCTCGGTCCATTAATATCTGAGAGGGGTATAGCATCGTCTTCATTGCCCATCTCTTCCGCTCTCTCTGTCATTGCTCGTTTTGACGAACCCATAATCATTTGCAAACCACGACAGAACCATGCCGTTGCAGCAAAGACAACCACGTATCCAAGCACTAGAACAGGATTAGAAGGAATAAGAGACGGATTAATTAGATGAGTGTAAAGTCTCACGGAATACAGCTATCATCTTGCCTACTTCCATCCCGCTGATAGGAGGGGAGAGGGGAAGCAAAACAAAACTAGGCGTAAAGAAGATGTTTATGTAGCGCAGAGAAAATCCAGCCTAGTACGAGTATTAATAAGGAAACAACTTTTCTAGGGATGGAATGGCCTACTGGAACATCAATCACGCTGACAAGAGCCGATGTCCTCTTGGATCCCATAACAAAATCACAAAAGATAAGTGCAAAAAACAAAAGAATCATACAAGCCACAGAAGCAGGGAAAGAAACAGAAGAGAGACCAATCAACGAATTAACGCCAAAGCATGCAAGGAGGATCACAATGACTCCTGCTGGTACATAAAGCCATGCTGTGAGGTTTCGTCTCCATGTCAAGCTGAAGACCTGTGGACATTGTCAGCCTTGTCGGACAAAAGGCGGTTGCATGTGATGCTGATACAATAGAAGAAGAAGAAAAAAGAACTGCCCACCAGCTTTAATGCTTCAATGCCATCATGAGGAACAGTCTCAAAGCCTCTGCTAGTAGCCATCTCGGATTGAAGCACGAATGTCCAAAAGTGTCATGATTTTCGAGAAAGAAGCTTCACTCTTCTTTCTTTCCTTTGAGTCGAAGAAATCAAGAATGGGTATTCGCCGAGTTCCGGCGACTGCCCTAGCGAAAGGCTGAACTAGCGTGCTCAGTCAGGGGTTCGCGCTACAGCACCAGAAGACTGAGGTGGACTGAAAAGTTGTCGACCTCTTTGTAAACAAGGCCAACACTCAGCCTTGAGATAACAACCATGGCTAATAATTCCCTCGACCTCCTTTTGAACGTTCTCCGAGACCACGAGATAGTTTTTGATCGTGGCGCTATTGAGGCTGCCTTCAATGACCCAGACAGCCACACCGCTATTCAGGAATGGATGGACGAACAGCTGGGTACGGATACCCTTCTTAGCAAGGAAGAAGCTACACTGTAAGTGCGTCATGAGCACCAAGATAAACCATGTTGACATTTAGATAGGTATGCCTCACTTATGAAGAGTGGTGAGGCACAGAAAATAGAGGCTTCGCAAGACCTCTCTATGCTTCATGGTCTCAGCGACCTAGAAATTCAAGATGCTATCGAGGAGCTTAAACGCTCCACAGCCGCTATTGAAAAGCAGACTGAAACCTTAAAATCACAACAAAATGCCATGAGTACTCTTGTAAAGAATAACACACAGGTGACCAAGGCACGAACTCAAGCGGATAGCAATCAGAGTCGACGATGGGAAGTAGAGAATGCACAGCTTAGCACCGCCGTGAGCTTTAGTTTTTCTGTAAAATCAAGTCGTTTCTAACAAGGATTCAGGTTGAAGAGCTATCAGAAAGCCTCGCATATCAATCGGCAGACCTAGAACAGCAATCAAAGATAGCAGAGACTAGCGTGAGGCAAACCGTTGACAACATCCTCAAGTCAGACGACAAGCTATTATCAAGTCTTCAAAAACTAGCAAGCGATCTCGACTCTGGCAAACCAGAAGATGAAGCTCTTGTGGCGAAATTACGAGAACTCTGTGCGAGGTATTCATTCGGTTTCATTATGTTTCCATTTCCTTAAGTCTTGCTATGAAGAAAATCATGTCAGTCAATAGTCTAAATTATTCATGTTGATCTACTATCAATAATTAGACTCTGAGCAAGTCATATATCTATCTCTGCTTTTAACAAATATATATAACACAGATACTGACAGTGTTAAGGCTTATTAAACACACTGTAGAAGGTGTTAGAACGAAGCTCGATCGGATCTATCTCGAGGCGTCAAAAGATTCTGCAGATATGAAAGACGATACGTCAGATAGCCAAGAAACTGTCGAGTTACAAGAGGAACTTGAGTCTCTCTATACTGAGATTCTTCCAGTTGCTCAGATGTCAGTAGAGCAGCAGTATTTAGAACCTGCTCTTCGAGAAATCACGGCGAGAGATGCCCAAGGCAAGGAGAGGTCTGAAAAAGCCATTGAATATGTAAGTGCTCTTTGTCTACAGAGCCCCTCCTCATTCTAAGCTGAAACAGATACATGACTGCCTTGTCTTTTTGGTGAACCGGCTCGATGTGTTTCTTGAACGAGCCGAGGAGCATAGATGCCATCAAGCCGCACTGAATTTTATCGTGGATGCTGCCAAAAACGAGCTGGAAATTATAGAAAAGCCGCCCCCAACAGATTTGAAGCCAACTTCACGGCAACGCAAGGCATCTGTCCCCCTATCTCCTGTTCGAAAACGAGACACTAGACGGCGCTCCTCGACTAATCTCGAAGACGAGGTCGACCCTGGACAACAATTACTCCGCACCCTAGGTATCTCTATTCCAGCGGAAGTCACTTCTGATGAAGTCCGCATCGATATCCTCGAACGTGCTCTCTCCGACCGAATGTCCAGGCTAGAAGGCCATTCAGATAGTTTACAAACGACTACAGAATCTTCGATTTCATCTTATCTGCGCGACGCTCATATTACACTTCAGTTGCTGCGGGATACTCTACTCGCTGATTCTCCATATGGCAGAGTACAGCTTTTGGATCAAGACACTGAGACTTCTATCAATTTGCTCGAGCAAGAGGTAGAAGGTTTGCAGGAATCGATGGCCAAGGTTGACTTACGCCAATTACAAAACCGGAATGTTCATCGAGAAGAACTAGTTGAACGGTGGTCAAGATGAGCGGCTACCACAATACGGTCTGTAATTTGGTACGTGACGAGTGGATGTTACCTGCTCAAGTGGCTACGACAAGGTAGAGCACTACTATTTAGTCATGTTGGATTGAAGACATACTTTTACCCTAGTTTTGTCATTGGTATAAAAGAAATCATCGGGAGAGGTGGCAATGGGCTATTTGTGAGAGTCCTGATGGTTAATAGAAATTGTAGTAAATATTAAAGTCCTGGAATCCGTGTCCTGACGAAATGGATACCAGGACAGGCACCATGGGCACTTACAACAAGAAAGCCCGTCAGATTGTGGTTCTTTTCAAAAGACAGCAGATGATTGGTCTCTCTGGAATTTACCTACTTGACAAAAGTCTCCTGTCGGACTAATGGTCGGTTATGTAGAAGTCCCAAGAGGGCAAGCATCGCGATGGCACCAGTATAAGAAAAGCCAAGAGATTTAGTGAATATTTACATAAATACCAAGACTCTCGTAAAAGCGACGCTGCTTCAGCCCATCCTTCGCGTCCATCGCGTTCTTCTTTCCAGGCCAATGACGTCGCGACGCATTAACCAAGCCTTTATTTGATTTTGTACTTTGCTCGCTGCTCGGAAGGGGAGATCTGGTCCTTTGATGTTGTCGCTTACCAACGCGGAGGAGAAAAAAGTAACTTTCTGAACATACGGTACATTGCAATGCGCAGCTTGGTTCTTCTCTTGGCTTACCTTGGCCTTTTCTGCTTTATTTCTCTGTGGGGATTGACATCGCATCCTCTGTAGCAACTCAGAGGTTTTCAATTTTAGAAGAAGACCCTTCAAACGGGTGAAGACAATACCGAGCACAGGACAATATCCCCTTCAACCTGAGAATTTGGATCTACAAACGCCCATACGAACCACCCGTTGCGTTGTACCGCTGTACGACGATACGCCGCATTCGGCTGGGTACCGCGTATTTACCTTTCTTTCTTCGACCCCCCTTGAATCCCTTGATTCGCTAAATGGCATCCAGAGCTGGCAATGAAGCCAATCACAACCTTCTTAAGGGTTATCCACGGTCAGCTGGTCAGCGTGACATAAGCTGAATCCATGTGTTCACGCAGTTCTGTTGGTGTCAAGTTGGGACGGGCTGGCGTCGAGGGCGTAAAGGCGTACCGAGCATGGGACTCGGGAGAAAACTTGAGACTTGGCAGGTGTGGATCGTCCGTGCCTTATTTAAACGTTTGGTGGCTGTGCGCTATATCCTGGGTCGAGGGGGCTGTCGTGTGTGATTTTACTGGATGAGGATGATACTGGAGAGTTTATGGAAGACAGTGCAGAGGGTAACCTTTCCGGTGGACCCGACGTCAAAAATCCTTCGAGATCGCATCGCCAAAGTCGCGAACTTTTTCAATTCATACATACTCGTACCAATACGGAGAATTTATCGGCTGGCTGCTTCGAGTATATTGGGTTAACATGTGGTGACAGTAATACGAACCTAGGAGATTTTTGAGGTTGTGGTACTGTAGATTGTAGATTGGTACTGTAACAGATACAAAGAGTACTGATTGCGACAAGAGACATTGTGTAGGTTATGGTGTTGCGTGTTTGCGTGCCGTCATGACTTTGAGTTCTTGTGCTGTTGAGCCGTGCCCAGTTACCATTACTGAAGAAGAGAACTTACGGCAAGTGTACGTATGGAAGAAGTCAAGTATTCTTTATTCCAGCATGTATCAGATGAATACCGGTAAGAGTGTGTACCGTGTTGTATCTCGGTACTTTTAAGAACAAGGTCGAAAACAAGCTCAATGGGGGAAGCACATCGTCTCAGGAGACCTAGGCTTGATCCAGGACGATGGCGTAGAATATTATTATTACGGAAGAACGGTATTTATTTATTCTCTTGAGAGGTCTGAGATTCTGGTGCGAACTGGTTTATGTACGGTACTGTACGGGATGGTATGCGCATAAACATGACGAGGCCACCAGGCTCAAACATTGCTGTCGTAGTCGTCGTAATTCAGGCTGTGCGCCTTTCTACATGCAGCCAGCGTGGTGGGTCGTCTCGTCTTTGTGCAGTCGCTCGTCTCCAATCATGGCATCTTATCTCTCCAAGATCCTTGGCCCGCGCATGTTAATTTGGGCAATATTGTAAATTCAGATGGGTGAGATGACGGAGACCGCCCTCTCTCAATTTCGCATATCAGGAAGGAGGCGTGCTTGGCATCGCGGGAGACTCCAACACCGCAGCACCGTTCCTACGGCCCTACTGTACGGAGGTAGGAGGGAGGGCTAAGAATACCCTTCCCTCCGCCGATCATCTCTCAGGAGAGAGACAACGCGAGAGAGAAAGCCTGGGAGAGAGCTTTTCTTGGTCCTGGTCTTGGTCTTGATTTCACCTACCACTCTCCGCCTTCTCTGTGGTCTCGTCATCTCACCATCCTTCTCTCTCTCTCTTCTCTCTTCTCTCTCCATCTCCATCTCCATCTCCATCTCTCCATCTCATCCCTCGCGAGGTCGTGATCTTTTTCTTTCCTTTCCTACCGTCCTTCCCTTCAGGGCTCTCTCAGAGGCCTTATCCACGCCGGGCCTTCTCACCTACGGACCTACCTACCCTTACCTTACCTTACCTTACTACTTACCTTGCCTAATTCTGCCTGCCACCTTGTGCCTTCTCTTTCTTTGTGACGAGCGATCAATTCTCTTTACGGCCAGAATAATCACCGCCATTTACTACAAGGCCAGTAGCCCGTAATCTGATCATCAGCTCCGCATCCCATCCACGCCAGCATCACACGACCTCTTTACTTTTTCATCGCGACATTCATTTTCCATTCACCATTCATACACGCCCGACGCCATCTCGTCATTGACTAGCGTGTCCATACACCATAACGACAATTCGGGGTACGGATAATCAATACAACTGAACGCTTTCAAAGTTGGATAATCAGTCTACAATTCCAATATGACGTCCATGAACCTCACCATCCCTCTCGAGGAACCGCAATGGAATAGTGGTGCCGCCTGGAAGCTGCCAGGCTGGGCAGAGCCTGTGGTAAGGATAATACTCCACACAATTGGCTTGAAGCGATGCTAATTCGAACTAGATGGTCGCAAGTATACTTGTGGGATCAATGGTTATCACAAGGAGGAAAGGTTACCGTTTATTTAGGAAGAGTAAAAAGGAGAATGGCCTGTTGAGCGACGAGCCCGACTCTGCTCGATCATCCGATGATTTACTAACACGGGATTATATGTTGGGAAATGACGGGGACGATGATAGCATTGACTCGATGTCGACAATAAAGAATCCACCGAAAAAGAGAAGATGCTGCGGTACGAACCTCTACACGCCAAATACCTCACGATTTGCCGATCATTTCCACAGCCGCATAATGCAGAAGTTTCCCTTTCTGATGGAGATGTTTTACTGGATCATTACGTACGCCTTCTACCGATGCTCAAGCCTTACTTCGCAAGCCATCTTCTCCAAGACAAAAATCTGGGACGTGGCACAGGATCATGGGTTGGCAGTCTTGGAGTTCGAGCAGTTCTCATGGTTAAGCTTCTTATGGCCTGTCCATGAAGTCGAGGTTCAACAGTGGTTTATGCACGGCCATCAAACGTTCTTAACTGTATTGAATCGGTCCTACGCTTTGATCCATATCCCTGGAACCGTCGGGTATGTCGTCTCTCTTCTTCCATCATTAATATAGGCCTTGCTAACTTTCTTAGCTTCATTGCTTGGTATTACTACGTTGCACCATCGCATAACACGTTCGCTATTGTTAGACGAGCAATGACGCTTACCAACTTATTCGCTTTCACCATTTTTATCTTCTACCCATGTATGCCTCCAAGACTGCTTCCTCAAGAGTATGGATTCCTTGATTCAGTAGGACACAACAATGCTCAGAGTGTGTGGATGCAAGGAAAATACGTCAACTCTTTGGCCGCAATGCCATCAATGCATTTTGGATACTCTTTCTGCATTGGATGCACAATGCTCTATCACTCCGGACTTTTCCGCCGAACATTAGAGAAGGGAGAACTCCGGAAAACCAAGGCATGGGCTCTTTTCTACGCTTTATTAGCCATTGGGTATCCTTCATGGATTCTGATCACGATTGTGGCGACCGCGAACCATTACTACCTTGATGCTTGCGTTGCTGTCCTAGTTGCTACCCTTGCTTTCTTATGTAACCGAGTTTTTATTGTGTTATTACCTTTGGAGGACCTGCTTTTATGGTGTTTACGGTTGGAGAAGCCAATTCCTTCTACTGGTGATCGATTTCGGAGAAGGTCGACTCGTTCTTAATAAAAGGAGCATATAAGGGTGGAAAATTCTTTTTGGAATAGTGGTGTTGGCGCTGCATTGCATAGCACTTAAGTGCTTTTGACTGGGTTTCTGTTCTATACCATTCACAGCATTATTCATTTGATGTACAAGAGGCTGAGAGCTTTCGATCTCGAGATAGAATTCGATAGATGATGGTTCTTCAAATTAGATGAATTTGAACCTCTTGAAGACATGGTCTATAAGCCTGCAACTAAGTATCTGAGAAACCAAGATTGTTGGGGTTGAAATAGGGCTCTTTGGCTATACCTTTGTAGCCTAATGACGTATTGGAAGTATCCTGCCAGCTGAAGGAGATATGAGATGCCCAAGTGGATAGCATTTAAATTTTAGGTGATGATTTTCCTGGAAGTGTATGAGAATTGTTTATTTGATAACAAACGTTACACGAAGGCGTTTTTTCTGCGAAATTAGAATACAGTATCTTTGTGGGATTAAATTTCTGTGCCACTATTTCAATCTTATTAAAGTCGCAGTTATGTATGGAATAGAGATGAGCACACAAACTTAAATACAATTTTAGGTAACTAACTCACTTAAGAATCAAAATTTAGCCTACCTACCTAGGTAAATAAGAAGCTTATTTAAGTTGAGTAGCAGCTATATTATACTTACTGGAGATTAAGCGGAAGGCGAACTAGGTACCACCACTGTACAAACTAACTACTATATTCTTCCTATCACATCAGACCGAGAATAAAATAGCATCCACTTATCCACCCACACAATGTCTACACCCACTCTACCAAAACAACAACAACAACAACAACAATGGTCATCCATTTCAAAGCTAATGCTTGCTACCGAAATAATCTCTTGCGCCGTCCTCGAGGTCCTCGTCCATCTCCTGATTTGCAATGGAATCTTCGCAATACTCTATCTTTACTTCTGCCTCGACACAATTCTAACAAGCCACCTGATCCACTCAGTTTCCTTCACTTCTATAACAATCCCGCTTGCCTGGAGCTGCACCGCCCGTCCTTCTCTCTAGTTACCTCATTGGCTTCTCCAAAAGAGACTCGAGATCGGTGCAAGTGGAGGAAAGCATCCGCCCATCAGATGGATTCTCGAGTATTGGTGCGATCACTTCAACTTCTACTCTCGTATAATTCCGGACCTAGAGGATCTCTCCTGGAAAGCTAAATGGTATCTTGGTTTCGGAGATATACATGATTGGAATAGTCGGACGCAGCTTGGAGGAACCACCTTCGATGAGGACAAAGAAACGAAGGGGCTCCTAAGGCGATTTTACTATGAGGGTTATAGACCATATTTACCAAGGGCAGGAGAGATTATCTGTCTTTATCTGGCAGATGCCCGTGGTGGGTCTTTGAGAGATGATTCAGATGCAGTGTTGGGTGGGCACCGGCTTGGTGCACGACATACTCATATCTCATATTTTGTACGTACCCTTCGAGGTGGGTTTTTAGCTTTACCCTTCACTGTAGGGTACTATCTCTTGAGGATTCCGGGCCTTGAAAAAGCTAGAGGAGAGCTCGATTACCCCGGAAGTGTGATAAATTGCTTGGAGGAGTTCTTCATATATAGTGTTATTTTAGATACACCGGCTTCGTTGTACACACCAGAGATGCTCCAGTTCCTGATGAGCCAAGAAGAGCCATGGGTGGTTTAAGTTCAGAAAGATATGGGAATAGATGGCTCACCGCTTAGGTAATTATTACTGTCCTTATGTTAATAGTCGTTTATACAAGGCTTGATGGTACAACTGTGACCTAGTTCAAAAGAAGGACGGGCAAAGTTATGTAAGAGGTTACAGAGGATCAAGGAGGATATATCTAAATTAAACAAATAGTTTAAGGAAGATAAAAAGATAATAAATATTATTATTATGCATTCTAAATATAGCTAAAGTTAAATAAAAAGGTATTAGTATTATACTACTGTCGCTTAATTACTATCTTTAAAATTTACATTCTCTTTTACTTAGACATTATTAAATATGGTTATTTATTTAAAATAGAGGCTCAAAAGTAAGCTAATAATAACAAAAGTACTTAAATAAATAAACAAGTAGAGTTATTTAAATAGAAATTACTTCGTATATAATTTTGCTTCTATACAAGAACTACCTCGCTAAAGAAGGATACGAGGTATCGCACATCTTCCTTGTTGTTCACGAATCGAAAGCAGCACCATAGAACATGACCCAAAAGAAGTCTGAATAACAGCACTAGATATAGTTTCATCTTAGTAAAGCATTTCTGGGTCTCAGCGTAAGTAGTCTCGGTAGTTAAACCTACCTAGGTAGGTAGCTATCGCCTCGGAGAGCCGTAGCCTTGTCGCTGCTAGCGCAAGGCTACGCTACTACAGCAACTGAGGGCTGGACTAAACCTAATACAGTAGCTCCAGGGGTACCTTTATGATTTCCCTGCCAGCCTCCGCAGATTTCGAGAGCTTACGCCCACCACGAAACCTCCTCCCCACGATCTTCTATCCACATCAGTCATCAACACATTTTTTCAATTCTCTTTGATCTTTGCGCATTCTCAGTATCTTATTTCTCCCGTCATTCATTAGTTTATTTAAAGTCGACACCTTCTCTAATTCACTTGCGATTGCGATTGCGACTTGAACTCTCGTCAGAAGCTCCGACAGCTTCAGTTTTGCGACACATCAACCACGAATAAACCGCAGCAACCCATTTTCCTACCGACGCAATGGCTGACGCCAGTGAGCTTTTCGGAGACCCCGCGGCTGAGGAGACACCTGTAGATGTTGAGATGGGTGGTGAGGTCGTCATTGAGATCGATGCCAATGCCCCAGAAGCTGCGAACGACGAAAACGGACTCCCATTTCAAGAAGAACCCGAGGAGGACGTCAAGCCTAGAATCACATACATTGATTACCTGAAAAGTCCAATTATTGGATTGCTTGTGGGCCAGGGCGAAGATCAATGCCTCCTCACGGCTCACCAAAATATGCTGGTTCAAAGTCCTTGGTTTGCTGAAGCTTGCGCAAAGTTCAGTGATGATGTTTCTGTACGTACTTCTGCTCAGCCAGATCTGAGAATGAAGCTATGCTGATTCATGCGCTAGGATCGTCGAATTGATCTCGTGGATGAGGATCTTGATGCTGTCGGATGCTTCCTAGAATTCCTCTACACCGGCGACTATTTCCCGCGCAAGATCGCAGGTACACGGGCTCTGGAGCGCGATGCCGGCGTTCCTGCTATTGATGAGACTGGCGACCAACTTCTTAAGCACGCTCGTGTGTACACACTGGCCGAAACACTCCAGCTACCGTCTCTCCGCTCCCTAGCCTCTTCTAAGATTCATTGTGTCGATTCAACTGCGAAGGGCGAGATTGCATACGCCAGATACGTCTACGCCCACACTCAAAAGGACGATACCACCATTCGCGCACCAGTTGCCAATTTCTGGGCCACCAGGTCGCATACTTTGCGCTCCGAGGCTGAGGACGAGTTTAGGCAAATGTGCTTGGAATTCCCTCAATTCGGTTACGATGTTCTTAGTAAGTTTGCATACATCTGCCATTATATTCAAATGCTCACCAGTTTGTAGCCCGTGTTCTCGACGAGAAGCTCAAAAGAGAGAAGACCGAGAAGTTGCACCCTTCACACACACCCGGTACATCGAGAAAGCGTGCTCGTGGCATCTAATGGAGTTTATGAGGAGTTCTTCGAATGGTGCCAAGGGAAAGTCTTCAGCCATTTCTTGCGTTATTGCTCATGCGATGTACCACCTGTATAACAAAGCATTAATTTTGTTTCTCTTGAAAACGAGCTCCGGTGGCATGTACCCTCAAAGAGCCAACAAGAACTTCAAGATTGTGAGAATCAAAGAGGGCTTTGTGTAGTGGCCTGGTTGAGTTGCGGTAGCGGGACTGGCAGCAGATAGGCGTCCTTGCTGCCCGTGAAGTCCTTTGTCGTGCTGCTGGATACCCTAAGGGCCTAAGCACTCGTCTAAACTCAATGGCGAAGCATTGAGATGACACGGGCGTTAAGACTTTAATAGGTTGAATACTTATAATAATTTATCTTAAGTAGCGTTATGGAATTGGGTATAATTCAGCCATAAATGAAGTATACACAATGTTGCTACAAATCTGAGTCAGTGACCACTGACTAGTACTCTGCGAAGCTACCAAAACCCAGCTAGTCGGCTCCGATTGCTATCAGTAAGTAATGAAGAAAGTGTCAATGCCCATGCCCCTCGCTTGTCTACAAAGGAATCCACACAAAACTAACGAACCACCGACCCCGCCAAAAATGACGGGCCGCAATGCCCAACTGCAGAAGATAAAGTGACACGCGACGATTTCGACGTCCACGCCTGACAGCTTGAACTTGAATTCGGACAACCCCTGAGGCGTCTCATGGCACGGCTACGAGAAATACTCCCATTACCTTAAATAAATAATTTTCGCTCCACGCCAGCAAGATGGCGTCCAATCCTACTGCTACACTCACCTCTCTCCTCCGCTCCTCCACTATCGAAGACCACGAGGAGATACTCAAGGCCGCAAATGCAGTCCTCAAATCTTCGAAAGGAAACCCCGAAGCACTTCACACTCGCGTTGTAGCGCTCTTGAAGCTCGACCGCTTCGACGATGCGTTGCGAGCTCTTGACGATGGCGGTGATAAGCTAGCGGAGCACTGCGTTCTGGAAAAGGCGTATGCTTTATACAAGACCGGTGAACTCGCTGAAGCGGAGAAACTAGCCATTGGTGCAACAGGGCCAGACAAGAGGGGCTTGAAGCATGTTGCGGCACAGGTGGCATATCGCGCTGAGAAATTTGAGGATGCCGCGAGGATATATAAGGAATTGAGTGGGGAGACCGCGGGGATTGAGGGCGAAGAGAACGACCTTAGGATCAATAGTGCCGCCACAGATGCGCAGTTGGAATGGCAAGGTAATGGGAACAAGGTTGAAGCTAGTAGGAAGAAGCCGGGTAGAGAGGATTTAGAGGCTTTCGAAACGGCATACAATGCTGCATGCGGTTGTATCGCAAGGGGAGACTTAGCCGCTGGAACAGTTCTGTTGAAGCGTTCGAGGGACCTGTGCAATGCCCTGGATGAGTTAAGTGATGAGGAAAAGCAGGCCGAGTTGTTACCTATCATGGTTCAACAAGCTTATGTCTACACCAAGCTAGGGAAGTTGGAAGAGGCCGAGGCGCTGCAAAGGATGATCAATGTTGCCGAGTATGTATTTCCTTTGACAACATAACTGCATACTAATATCCGCAGTGTTCCAGAACCACCTACCAGAGTTATCGCCAGGAACAACGCCTTAGCAGCTTCGACTACAAACGAGAACCCCTTCTTGAATCAACGTATCTTCGATTCTGTGCCCACACTTTCGCACACGGAGAAGCACTTTGAACATCAAGCAAGCTTATTACGGCGCAATAGATACGTTATTGATCTTCAAGCACACAGAAGTTTCCAGGCGTAGCAAAGTCAACATCAACACTCATTTCAAAGTCACCAGCACCCACAATTTCACCATTTATCAATAACCTTGCTGTTATTAATGCTGCAGCTCATGCACATGGCGAAATTGGCAAGGCTAGCCTCAAGCAGATACTCCCCCTGCTCGAAAAACGTCCAAATGACGTTGGATTGATACTCACAATAATTCAGCTTTACATCCTTCTGAATAATCCAGGCCCAGCCATAAATCTCCTCGAATCGTTTTTCAAGCGTCTCGAAGAATCTGCCACGCCGTCGGATCAATATGTGCGTTTTGCGCCTGGCCTGATCTCACTAATTGTGTCACTTTACAAACTTCAGGGCCGAAAGGGACCTATACGAACGGAACTTGGGAAAGCAGCCTTGTATTGGAGAAGAAAGTCAAAGACGCCCCAGTGTTTATTTCAACCAGCTGGAATAGCTCTGCTAGACTCATCAAATCCTGAAGACCTTTCAACAGCCGGACAAATTTTCAAAGGCCTTCGAGAGAAGGACGCAAATGACCGCATCGCTATCGCAGGTTTTGTAGCATCATACGCCGTCAGCGACTATGCCAAAATTGAGCCTGATTTAGACAAACTAAGCCCTATAGACCGTTTGATCTCAGGTATCGACGCGGAAGAACTCGAAGCAGCTGGCGTGGCATCACTTCCAGTACCCACGGTTGCGGTAACTAAGAAACGCGCTGCAGAAACAGAGAAAGAGAAACCGGCCAAGAAGCGAAAAATCAGGAAGTTACCAAAGGACTATGAGGAGGGCAAGAAGATGGATCCAGAGAGGTGGTTGCCATTGAGGGATAGAAGTAGCTATCGCCCGAAAGGAAAGAAAGGAAAGAAAAAGGCCATGGAGGCTACGCAAGGTGGTGTAGTGAAGGAAGAAGAGAGCTTGGAATTAGTTGGCGGGTCAGCCGTTAAGGTTGAAAAAGCTCAACCTCAAAAGGCGAAGAAAGAAGAAAAAGAAGGGCAAGAAGTGAGCGGTTATCTCTATAGCCTATCTGTTGCAAAGACAGAGATTCCTTGCTACATGATCAGCTTTTATGTTCAACCAACCAACCAAGTAGGTGGCTGTCATGTTATCTACTCTTGAAGGCCAACTAAGCCATCAATCGTTGTTATTTGAAAGTCACCCTAAAGTGTCAATACTTCCAAATTACGTGTCCACCTCCCTTTGCTTCTCCATGCACCACCACATAGAAATACTAAATGAAAAAAGAACCTTAATTGTTAGCCTTTGTACTATTTAAATGCACTCACTATCTTAGGATATTTATATCTCACTTCTTCCCTCCCTCGCTTCCTAGCGACGAAGAATATCATACATTCATACAAACGATACTAAAGTAGATCTGCAAGACCGAATCCCTTCTTCTACCCAAGAGTAAGGACAAACATAAGGGATCAGAAAGAAAGAAAGAAAGGGAAAGAAAAATTTAACAGAAGATCTCATAAGATAAGATACAGCTTTCAAGGAGGAGCTAGACTGTATAGCATCCTTATTAGGTCTTGCTTCTATCTATAGAAGGTGGGGGATTGAATTTTTAAGAGGGTAGGTGGTGTTGTTTAATAGACTGTTAACTAAGTGTTATAGCAGCATTCGGTTTCTTTTTCATGCCCTTAGGTAGCTCTAGAGGTAGAAGAGAACTCCGATGTTGTAGGAAAGGAGAGATGTAGCCCAATGGACTTCTATTATCTTAAATTCAGACTACATAGTTCGATATACCTTGCAGCCTATTTTATTTCAACTTTATCAGCATTGTACTTTCTCTAAAAGGATGAGTAACATAAAATCATTCATTACCTTCATTTCGGTGGTTAGCAGCCCAGCTAGGCTAAGGTGTACATTACAAGAATCACGAGGAAAGATGTAGGACAGACTGTGGAACATTACTATATATATCCACTTATGCAGTTGCTATTGGGAACACATAGCTCAAAGGGAAGGCACACATAAAATGTCCATAAATTCATCTCTTAACACCATTCATGCGTCCGTCCCTGCGTGATGACATGCATGCTACGCCTAACCATGCCCTCTTATGAAAATCAGTGCCATATACAAGATAAAAACCATTCCACAGTAATGTACAAATGAAAACTTTTAACCCCTCGCCTTGCAAAATTTAGAGCAATGCTAAACCAAAGTCGCCAGCCAATGGTGAAATATCAGACCGAAAAAGTATTTGAAAACAGCAATAAGTGCCGAAAAATTATTATTGGTGAAAGTAATGATCAAGCACTAACCGCAGCCTGAAGCGGTGTGCCTGGCAGATGATCATTCCCGGTGCCATGCCCAGGATCATTCTGCTCTACTTCTTGTACGCTGTTGCTATGTTTATCGGAATATCCAGAAGTCGTCGGCGAATTCGACGCTTCTGGAGTATAGAACATCGCTTGCTTTTCATGACTGTCAGGCTCATTACTGGTCCCGTCTTCATCCTCGTCCTGAACTCGAGGCAGTGGCGTATGCCGGCCATCAGAAAGGCTTGCCATGTCGCTGTCTCCATCAGATACCACAGCTCCAGCGCTATGTGATACATGAGCGTAGAGCTTCCTATGGAGATCTCTGAAACTTTTTGCTGTTGCCGAACTACCGGTAGCAGCCGATCCATGACGTTCGTGGTATTCGTATGGCTCAGCAAGAACGGAATGGAAATCATCATCGATAGTCGCGGGTGAGCCGAGACTGGCTTCATTGTGACTTGCCTTACGAAGGCGCAGCCTTTCTTCTGGTGACATTAAGCCAAGTTCTGTCCCAAAGGTAATGACTGAAGCTTTCTTGCCATGAACGACAAAGCTTCCTGTACCACGAGATAGAACATCGTCTGTATTGGTCTCGTCAGACATACCAGCACTAGACGCAGAGTCTTTCCCTTTGCGACTTCTGTGGTGAGTGGGCCCATGAGCTTCCCGAAGGGTTCGATGCAGACTTCGTCGGATCTTGCCTCGATCTGTCTTTTCTTTGTCTATGCCTTGCTCGTTGACGTCGTCATTTTCTGGACCAGTGGTAGGCCGTTTACTATCTGGAGTCCCGCCATCCATGAGCCCCGCTTGTTCCAATACGGCTTGCTCAGCAGCATCCGGATTTGGGGTTGATGGTGCATGCTGAGAATCCGTCGAAAGGGTATGGTGTGTAGTAGGTCGTGAACTGGCAGCAAGGCCCGGACTAGGAGGAGCCATCGTGGATACAGAAACCTTGCGGCCACGAGGGTCGAAGTTCAAAGGAGGGAGTTCCCATGAAGCCTGAGCTTTGTGGAAGCTCGAGCTATGGGTAAGCGTTGGCGGCGTCTGGAATATATCATCTATCTCGTGCTCCGTTTCCTGTTGGGAATTTGGTTGTGCAGAAGTTGAGGGTCGGGTCATCGAAGAAGCAGTTGGGGACCGTGGGCTACGTTGCGGACCTAGAGTGCTGCTTCCCTTTGAGTGAAGTCTGGGCAGATTGTTTCGTTCTACAGGCGACACCTCTCCGAACAATTCTTTCTTCGGAGTTCCATCCTCCGCAGCACTCAGTCTCTCCTCATTCAAATCCATTGTTAGAATGTCCTTATGGCATCTCAAGCGCCAGATTTCCATTCTGCCCCATTTCAACTGGGCTGCCATGCGGCCAGCTGCTAGGAGTACCTGTTCACGGGACTTTTGTTGAATGGGAGCTAGTATTTGCAAGTGCCTCGCGTTCCTAAGCTGAGCGTCTAATTGTTTCTCGGCAGCAACAAGCTTCTCCTCGGCATCATCAGCAATCTTTTGCAACATTATTTCCCGCCGAGCAGCAAGGATGTCTTGTGCCATTTGCTTGTCAATCTTGCCACTGACAATAGTCACCTCTCCGGAAGGGGTCTGTACTGACTGCGCAGAATCATTGTGGCTTTCCAGCCTTCTGATCCCGCGGGCTCGTTGACCCTCATAATTGCCACCAACTACACCACGCATCCGAACACCAGAGGATCGGAACGCTGCAGCATAGTTGAGTTTTGCAAGCCAATCATTCATTTCCTCTTCGTTGTCAGCTAGGAATGTCTCCTCGAATCCTCCATGACGAACGAAAACGAAAGCATTTTTGTGCTTCTTATAAGTAGAGTCAAGTAGGGCCACTGAATCGTCGGTCGACATAAGCGCGTCTGGTTTAAAGTTGTCCAATGGCGGTTTAAAAATAATAGGAATACCATCATGCCCTTGCTTAATATGTGTATCATGCTGGTGCATCAGATTCTTGATCCAGGCCGTGTTGCGGAAGAAGTAGAGCTGAGCACCAGTGAGAATTGCACCCCACTCCTGCCATGGAGATCTGGTCTTCTTCTTCTTTGCATCCTTACGCCATAGGAGACCGACTTTGGTGATCTTGATATCAACAATGCCGGGATGAGCCTCCTCAGGATTGCTCATGGTTTTGTCGGTCATAAAAGCGTCAGGGCGGGACCTTGCTGATACAATTTGTAAAATTCCAGTTCTAAAGAAAGTCTTTTGCAAATCTTGCAAGTTTAGTGATGTTGCTGTCCCAAGGTAGCTGTAATGTTCTTCTAAGTGCATCACGTCTTTGAGATTCGGCCTTAGTGTATCAAGCTTGCTATCAATGATGAGGGTATATGGGTCAACGGGCTCTTTCGAAGATCGCTTTGAAGGGTCCACGTTTCCACGAGGAAAGAGAGACTGCTTCTTTTTTACTTTATGCTGCACAATACGCTCACCATTTATATCCAGATCGTCTTCAACATGAATAAAAGGTGTATAGGAGATGTTGTCATAAAAGCACTCAAGGATTTCATCGAAAATCCCTTCGCCACGGGTATTCTTGATATAGTCCGCTTTTTGCATCTTGTGTTTGTTGTTCTTATTGAAAACGTCGGTGTGTAATATGAGTAGGGAGAAAGCAATAAAGTATGCCTGGTCAGGAGACGCATAAATTCCAGGATTACATTCGTGGTATCGGTTAGCAAAGCTCTGTAAGCATCGATCGATATGTTGAGTCTCCTTTGGTAGCTCGACTTCCATGAGCAGTTTCCGAATCGCCATATCCATAGGGTCGCCAAAAAAGCCAAATCCACGCATATAGCTTCGAAGAACTGCTTGAGAGAAGGGATCACTTCCTTTAGACAGCACACTAGCTACGACGCCTCTGCTCACTGCCTCCTCAAGACGTACGAGGTATTTTGCTGGTGTATCATCTTCATATCTTTCAGGGAGGACTACCTTCGGCGGTTCTCTAGTTAGTTGCATTGAATTCTGTTTTGAGGTGTTTGACCCAGGAGTATCAGGACCAGAGCCATGTTTAGGAAAGGGGGGTTCCGAGTTTTGTCGTAAGCGGTGAGAAAGGCCGAATAGGTCACCAAAGCTTTTTCTTCCTGTGGAGGTAGAGGTTCGCGTAGATGGTAAGGGAGGGGTTGGCAAGGGATCTTCACTGGGCATATTCCGTAAAGAACTAAGAGTGGAAGATCTACCACGGGCTCCAAGCCTTCGGCGAGTAGGAGAGGATTTTACAGATGCTGTGGAGTCGCCTCGAAGGAGTGCTGGCTGCCCCACAACACTATGTGCAGGAGACGGAAGAGGCGAGGAAAGTCCAATATTACCCATATCTTCACTTGATGGAGATTGCAGAGCCCTCACTGCAGCAGAGTCAGAAGCAACGGATGCTCTAGAAGCGGTAAGATGGTCTTGGGGGTTGGACTTTTGCGGGAGATGTGAGAGGTCGAAAAAGGGACTTGGTTTTTTTCTACGTGGTAGACGAAAGAAGGTCGTTGTGGTGTGGACAGTATGGGTTGTAGTCGTAGTTGTTGCATATACTCCATGGTCTCCGGAGCTTCCGTCTGACCTTGAGGACTCGGACAACCGATTGATAGGAAGTGCCAAGGTTGAGGCAGCGTCGTCGCCATACGCAGGGGGAGAACTAGTACCAGCTTGGGTCACAGGTCGTTCAGGTTCATCGAAGGTGACACGACTCTTGCTCCCAGATGAATCGTTTTCAGACATCGTTTTCCTTCTTTCCTTCTTCTCAATCCTCAACTCCGGCGGGGGATCTGGATCGCTCGAAGTCTTGTTGCGCCCTCCAAGTTTCATACGCGACTTCTTCTTCGTCATCCCTCCGACATTCACATCAATTGTTGGTGCTGTCGTTATGATTTCGGGAGCTGGGTTGGTCAGTTAGCAGCGGCATGTAAATCAAGATCATGTACCAAGAGAACAAAGATACGCTTACGAGTTGGCAGAGGCGGGGCTTCCGTTTGCGCTGCTTGAGCTTGAGCTTGAGCTTGTAGTCTCGCGCGGGTTGATAGCGCACCTTCCGAGGCATGCCTGAACTTGAGCATGCTAAACCGACGATGCTTTGGATGCTCTTCTTGTACTGGCGGTGACGACGGACGTTCTCCATCTAGCTCTGGCTCTTCTGCAGCGCTCTTTCCATGCCCCAATCCAGACGAATAATGAGTGGCCTCGGCAGCAGACGGCGACAGAAAATCCGTTTTACGGGGAATCTGCTCGCTGGCTCTGCCATCGGGAAGTGCAGTACTCAAATGCGAATCCATCGAGAAAAAGCTATGCCTCCGCATGTCGATGTCGCTGGCTGGACCCTTCCGACGTAGCAGGCCCGGCACAATTGGCATGGTGAAGAACGGGTTGCTCAATCATTGAGCATAACACAAGTGATTGAGGGTGGTAGCACTGTAGTGACGATGTGATCTTCTTCAAGGTGTTTTGTTTCTTCGTTCGTTCGTTGAGGTCTGTGTCACCAGCTGTTACGGGATTGTTGCGATTGTCAAGTCCCAGCTGGGAGACCCCTGTGCAGGTCGGTGGTGGGCAAACGAACGACGACGATGATACGTAAGGTAGGTAAGAAAGACAAAGAAACAAGATACGGCGACCACACCAATATGAAGATCAATTAAGATATCATATGGAGATTCTGCATTTGATTACTTGTGTCCTCGTACAGCGTGCAATATGAAGACGAGGAGCGATTATGTCGATTACGTCTGGTTCGGGTCTCCTTTTTTTGCTCTGGGTGCTGATCCAAGACCCAAACTCTTGATTTAGAATAGCGCTAAAGTGCGTAAATTCCGAAGGCGTCCATGGTGGCCTCAGCCTCAAAAGTTACAAGATACCTTCGCAACTTTGCAAATGCTTGCATCACCCCCACCTACCCACTAACATACATTCGCTCCACTCCCGACTACTACTGCGTCTGCCCCATCGTCCATCTCTTCCATCTCCCATCTTCTAGCAGATCCTGTCTTCGGCCTCCTGCCCGCACACTTCAGCAGCATCCTCGATTCGACCTAGTATCCTTATCGCAAGGACCGAGTCCTCAATGTAAATAGCCTGTACCCCGGCACGACGTCTGCTCTGCGCACGCGACCATCCAGCATAGTGACAGAACAGCGAGCTTCACTTCATATATGCAACATGTGGAGCCGCGTTGAAGCCAGGCACCTACAGAGGGCAACGTTGGCCTTTTGTACCATACTTCTTCTCGTCTATGGCTTATGGGAGTTTTGCCTACCGACTTTCGCGCATCAATCGTCTATACTGCCGGCTACGACGCCGCGATTGAGCAGGTTTAGGGATTCGACCATTCGCAGACTGTTCGGTAGCCCTTTAAAGAGCGGAAAGCCTTGCCATGTAGCCGATGGAAATTCACGTCTTTCGGCCCCCCGAGTGCCTACATCATTCCGTGCGAGATACGGAGGAGATGTGGTTCTGCGCTTCAATATCAGTACTGCCGTAGAAGAACATGCGTTGGCTGAAGCTGCAGACACTCTCTTCCTGGATGTGTGGGAATTCACGAACAATTGGGCCGACATAAGACTAGCAGACGCTGATGTATGTTGGAATGAACATGAGAGAACGAATCTGCCGTGTTGACTTGAATATCACAGGTGCCATCACTCCTCGGACTGTTACCCAATTCTCTGCAAAAAGCATATGCTCCCTTGGTGCCGGATCTAGCAAAACTTATCTTTGATTCATACCCGTCCCCTTCTTTTGAGGAAACACGGCGTCCATATCAAGCTTTCAGCCCTGCTGTGAAGAGTGCAGACCTGAATGCCGCAAAGACACCTGAAGTGGATAACTTTTTCTTCCGTAACTATCAGCCCTACTCAGTGATTGTGCCCTGGATGCGGCTGATGGCCTCAATGTTCACGACGTATGTATTCTCTTAGTAAACCCTCCCAGTGTAGTTAAGAGACGTGTCTATGCTCAGGAGATATGGATTTATGGCTCACAAACCTCGTCTTGCCACTTAAAATTGGTGAGGTAACACTAACACTCTATTCTTGAGCAGTCATTGTCGCATGATCAGTATTGGTACGTCTTTTGAGGGCCGAGATATTTCGGCCCTGCGAATTGGCGTGTCTCCTAGGAATGCACAAGAACCACAGGGCCCGCGGAAGACAATAATCATATCGGGTGGTTTCCACGCTCGAGAATGGATATCAGTAAGTACGGTGACTTATGTAGCGTGGTCTTTGATCAACTCCTATGGTAAATCTCCGGATATCACCAAGTATCTTGAAGAATTTGATTTCGTCCTCATCCCTACGGTTAACGTCGATGGATACGTATACACTTGGGAGGTAAGTGATGACTTCCACAACCCCGAAGTATTGGGATGGCGAATTAATAGAGTCCCAATAGAATGACCGGCTCTGGCGTAAAAACCGACAACAAACGAGCCTTCGGTTCTGTCGTGGACTTGATTTAGATCGAAGCTTCGGCTTCGAGTGGGATGTGAATTCTTTCCAGCCGAACCCATGCTCCGAGAGCTACCCGGGCGACGAGCCTTTCCAGGCCGTCGAATCGCATAGGTTGGCTGACTGGGCAAAGAACGAGACTGAAAACAATAATGTGAACTTTGTTGGCTTTTTAGATCTTCATTCCTACAGCCAGCAAGTCCTTTATCCCTATTCATACTCATGCGCGGCCTTTCCTCCAAGTCAAGAAAACTTGGAGGAATTAGGCATGGGACTCGCAAAGGCTATCAGACAATACAGCGGCGAACAATACGGAGTAGCTTCGGCCTGTGAAGGTGCTGTTTCATCAAAAAATAAGGCCGACGGAGACGTTGAGGCTCGGATGGAAACAGGCGGTGGATCGGCGATTGATTGGTTCTACCACGAACTGCGGGTTCGTTATAGCTATCAGATCAAGTTGAGAGATACTGGAAGCTATGGATTTTTGCTTCCAAAGGAGAACATCGTGCCGACTGGGGAAGAGACATTCAGAGCTGTAGAGTACTTCGCGAATTTCCTACTTGGAAATAAGGGTATCGAGAGCGTGCTCTCAGATGATCCTCTCCATGAAGAACAGCCAGTGAAAGAAGTTGAAATACCACTAGCTGAACTGAGAAGGAGAATGATGAGATGAAGGTATTGACCTACAGTATATTTTAAGGATGGCGTTTAGGGTTTAGGGTTGTGAATTGGACAAAGCACCAGGAAGTATAGTATGATAATGCAAAGGGCGTTAATTGGAAAGGGAAACTGTTATACCTGGAGGACCAGCGGATCGGTGGATTACTAGTATGGCACTGGGT
Organism: Pezicula neosporulosa; assembly: GCA_009805495.1. Classification (NCBI taxonomy): domain Eukaryota; kingdom Fungi; phylum Ascomycota; class Leotiomycetes; order Helotiales; family Dermateaceae; genus Pezicula; species Pezicula neosporulosa. The sequence continues at coordinate 161,954 of SELE01000024.1, forward strand.
TGATCAACTTCTATTAATAAAAGTGTGCTTTAACAATGTTAACAGCCGACGGGTGAATATGCACAGAAAGCGCTAAGTACTGGTATTCTATAGATACAGCAAACCTTCGTTCGGTGTTTGCTATCCATAAGCCCAACAACGCAGTCCCAGAAAGAGTTGATCAGCAAAGCGCCTTTTCATCTAGAGGACCATTTGTAATCCTGTCTTTCTTAAGGCGCAACCTAAGAGCGGGCGGTGAAGATACAACTCTCGGCTCTCACAGAACTACTCCGCTCGGAATTGACTTTCGCGCCCTTTGCATCATACTGCGTCATGCGGAGTTGCTGGCCTACCTACTCCCAATTTTCAACTCTTTCACAAGCAGCAGCATCGACATATTATAAATAAGTTCATGAACTCTGCTCTTAAACTTTGTAAAGCACGCATTCAATTAGCAGCACCTCCAAACCGATCCAATTGACCCCAGACAAATACATATATCTCATTTCAAAAAGATAGCAGCAATGGCACCAGAGCCCTTCAAAATATCTGTTCCTCAATCTAAGATCGACTCTCTCAAAACAAAGTTATCTCTGGCGGAGTTTCCTGATGAGCTTGACGGAGCAGGATGGGATCTCGGTGCTCCAAAAGCTGATGTTCAACGACTTGCCAAGAAGTGGGAACAATTCGATTGGCGTCAAGCTGAAGAGAAATTGAACGCTGAGTTGCCTCAATTTCACACGGGAGTCGAGATCGACGGATTTGGAACTCTTGATATTCATTTTGTGTGGCAGCAGAGCGATGTTAAAAATGCCATCCCACTGCTTTTTTGTCATGGCTGTAAGTTGGTATCTACCCCAATCAACAACTAGATGGCTGATTTTCTTTCTTTCTCTAGGGCCGGGGTCATTTCTGGAAGTTAGACATATTCTTCCACTCCTTTCCCAGCCGGATGGGCCAGCATTTCATATCGTCGCTCCATCTCTCCCCAACTTGTGAGTCTTTTAACCATATTCTGTTGCATCCTCCTAAGTTGTATTTGAGATGAAAATAATGCTGACCTTATGCAATTCAGTGGGTTTAGCGAGGGGGTGAATAAACGTGGTTTTGCAGCTATTCAATACGCAGAGACTTGCCACAAGTTAATGCAGCAGCTCGGCTATAAAGAATATGTCACTCAAGGTTCGTAGCAGAGTATTTCCTAATCACTATGTTCTGTATCTGTGTTGTTCGGCTCTCAAATTGCTTTTTGTTTTGTCTCACAGACACTTCGTTGAGCCAGCAGTTTTGACTTTTCTCTAGGAGGCGACTGGGGTTATACCGTCACAAGAACCATGGGCATTCTTTATCCAGATTATGTCAAGGCCAGTCACATCAATATGTTCTTGATCTCAGCTGCGCCACAATTCAAAAAACATCCGATATTAGCATTGCAACATGCAGTCACACCCTATGGAGAAAAAGAAAAGGCTGGCTTTGCTCGAACGACCTGGTTTAATAAGGAAGGCAGAGGCTACAATCTTCTTCAATCAACTAAGCCCCAGACGCTCTCATATGCCTTAAATGACTCTCCTGTAGCTCTATTGGCCTGGATATATGAGAAGCTTCATGATTGGACTGATGACTACCCCTGGACTGATGACCAGATACTTGAATGGATCAGTATTTACCAGTTTAGCCGAGCGGGTCCTGGAGCCGCTCATAACATGTAAGTCGGCAGAGCCTTTCCTGCACAGTTTTTCCTTTCAAGTACTGACCAGCTGGAGCTACTACGAGGTCAAGCACTCGGAAGAGGACCCAACACTAAGCCATGTTACTCGTGAAATGAGGATGTCTTATGTCCCTAAGGTGAAACTTGGATTGGCTTATAATCCAAAAGAGTTGGCTGTAGTCCCTAAAACTTGGGCTAGAACGTTAGGAAATGTTGTCTTCGAAGCTGATAACGAAAGCGGAGGGTAAGATCTCTCGGAGTAACGTTTTTAGAGTTCAAGGCTGATCTTGAAATATTTAGTCATTTCTATGCAACCGAGCATCCTGAGTATCTGGCGAGAGATTTAAGGACTATGTTTGGGAAGGGAGGTGGTGCTTTTGGGGTTGTGAAAGGAAAATCGGGTTACGATGATGATCGAGCACGACTTTAGTGTCTGGAGTTTCTGAAATTGTCTTTCGGAGTCGACTTACAGCGGGAAAGTCCATAGGCATTATTTCGCCATAATATTGTTAATTACAGCGGTGTTTCGATGCTTAGTCCTCCAATATCAGTTTTGTTAAACATAAATCTGGCTACCTGGGAATGCTAGACCTTTGCTGTCAGGAACCTTCCTGCTATTCAGAAGTGGGCCACTTATTAGTGAATTCATATTTGGGCGTTGATTATAAGTTTGCTTAAACGGAGCTTAATTCCATACCATAAAAGTAATGATATCCGATCCAAATTTTTCAAATCAAACACAGAAGACTTCGGTTCTGTTTATTTATACCTTCGTAAGGTAGGTACGTACCGTACGGAGTATGTAGATATCGCTTGCATCGGCGTTGACTTGCCAGACTCGGTGACCTAGCCGCAGCCTCAAATCACGCAATCCCTTAGTGCTGATTAACAATTCACCCAGCACTCCAGCACATATAAAAAACCTTACGCCCTACGAAAAATGAACGTCAAAAACCGTCGTTTCGAAAATTTAATTGTAACAGCAAAAAGCAAGCGCAAAGCCCCAGCAACAAAACTCCTTACTGTACCTAGCTTCCATATCACACGCTATGGGCAATCGGTAGCGGGACAATGCAAAACCCGACGGGGTTTAGAATGTTTGCGAGTTTGCGGCCACTAGGTACTGACTGGTAAGGCTAGGCTAGGCTGAAGAAGTAGCTAGGTAGATCTCTCCATGGAATTCTGTCCTTTGCTTCAAGTTTCATTTCGACGTCTTCAGTTTTAAACTTTCCTCGATTGTTTCTTCCCACTGCCTCTCAAGACCCTTTTGAGTTTCTGTCTTTTGAGTATTTCATTCAAGTCAATTGGACATCATAAACCAGCAGTTTCAGCAACATGGTTTCCCTTGAGCTAGCACCCGAATATGGGTATGTATATCCTCCCCGCACCAGCCTAATTCCAGACGGGTAGCATGTTATTCTGCATGTTTTCAATTTACCTTCTTGCGTGTGCTACGACTAGATCTGCGAGCAAGCAGAGGTCTCTCTCGAAATATAGCAATCCCTGACGTATGTGATGCTAGCTACGTCGTTCTCGCAGCAACCTCAGCATTTATCCTCAACACAGCACATACCTTGAATACTGGGTAACCCGCCCCTGTCCCCTACCCCCAAAAATACCCAATACTGAATCTGCATCCATCACAGTAAATACCGCAAAGCTGCAAAAGTCGATTACCCAGCACCATATGCACCATCATCCGACACAAGCCCCGAAGCCATCCGTTTCAACTGCGCACAGAGATCCCATGCCAACTACGTTGAGAACGTGGTAATCGTCCTCCCTTCTCTGTTGATCGCTGGTCTCAAATTCCCACTCACGAGTGCTGCATTGGGTTTCTTTTGGACGGCTTCGAGATGGAGTTACATGGTTGGCTATAGTAAGGGTGGACAGGGTGGCAAGGGGAGATACAAAAATGGTGGGCTTTTGTTCTGGTTTGCGCAGCTTGGTTTGCTTGGTTTGAGTGTTTACAATGGCGTTACCATGGTTTTGAAGAAGTAGGCTGGCTTTTTCTTGGATCCATGGGAGTTGAGGGGTGTAGGGATGGTATGTACAATAACGTTGTATGTTGAAAATGGACAAATAACCTGCAAACGAGATATGCAGACCCTGGTAGTACCCGCTAAAGTTATTGGAGCCTGTTCTTGGAGCTTCTTTCATGGGCACGGGAAGGGCTTGATGTCTCACTTGTCAATTGCTATTTTGTACAGGTGACCGAGTCTAGTCCACCGCAGTGGGATTCCAATAGGTTTGCGGTGTTGGGAGATCTAGTACACAGGGCTCGGCGCCTTTGAGTTTGCGTTCTTGCGTCTCCCAGCTTAGTTATGGTACTCAAAATGACGAACTTCGAGGAAATGGCTATGTCATCTTCACCCTCAGCAAAGAAAAGACGTGAGTTGGTTGCCTTAGTCTAGGAAGAGCGTCGTGCTTGTACTCCGTGGATTATCCTTCTCTCGCAAGTCAACCATTCACTGGGTGCGCCGTACCTTCGGTGAGTTACTCACCATGACCAAGTTTGAGCTAGGTAAGGGCCTCGAAGGATTCCCATAGAAAAACAAGTAACGAACTTTCCTGCTGCTTCACACCCTCCTCGGCTGATAGTCATTCTTCTAATCGTCCGTAAAGAGTCTAAGTCAACTGTTTGGGGCACTTGTTTTGGGTTGGGAGGGCAAGCACACAGATAGAACGAAAAGTAGAGATACATGGGCTGACGTCGTATGGATCAGCGCGGAAGCAACTGTGTGGATTCGATTCCTGTAAAAAATACTGGCAAGTATCTGAGCGAATAATGCTACAGTACGAAGCTGAGAAAAATTGGGGTACAATGGGACGTAAAAGGCCAAACAATGTCAAGGTTGATCTAGCAGAGCATGATGGCGACTTGCAAGAGCTGCTACCTAGAATATGTATTTTTTTCAGAGAGAGATAGTCATGGTGAAGAGAATCCTGACAATAAGTGTGACTGCCTTCAGTCGTGCCGCAATCCTTCGATTCATGCCGACCATACCCATACTCACCATGCTGAAGAGTATGTAATAGAGAGCAAGTCCAGCTGCTGAAGTGAAACATATATTGAGTCATCGGTCTTGGGTCCGAATATCGCAAGGCACACTTGAGAGAGAAGGCAGTCACTTGACATCGCGGGGAGCCATCCCGCCATTGATTGGCGTACGGGAACGACAGATATGCTCATCGTAACAAAGTAGAAGTGCACACGACCAAAGTAAAGAAACAGCTCAAGAGCAGAACGGACATGTCCAGACTTCTGAGGGTCGGCATGATTGACTGTTTGCAAACCGTGGTTCTGGTACTCGACAGGAGCATAGCTGGGTACCTGCATCCATGCTCGAGGAACAATGCTTGGTGCGTTCCTCCCGTCGTTCATGAACGAATTGGCGTCAGCAGCGACCATGTGTTCGACGAGCTTGGATAAACTGCTGAACTGTGCTTCAAGGGTTGTGGCGGAGGGAGGAAGAGTGATGTGGATGGCTTCAAAATCTGACGGCGGGCACGCCGTGCTCTGCACAGCCTTGTGCGGTGCAGCAAAAGGGCCCCTGAGTTGGTGGAGGCTTCACCCTTTTGGGGCCGAAACTGCAACCAAATCACAATACCAACAGTAACAATTATTCATCAACACCATCGCATCCCCCACCAGTAATGACGATGTTTTGCAGAAATATGCTCCGCTGCCATCGCTGCGCACCCGCGCATTGCAGCAGCCTGCAGGAGTTCGGACGATTCTTGCAATGATGTCGCTCCAGACTCCAGCCCAGTGGAAGGGCTGAAGAGAGAAAGATGGTCGCAACCAGTAAGGGCCTCATTTCTCATTCGCAGGATATGCGCTCCATGGCCACGCATTATACACACAGGCGCGCCCACGAAAATCAGAGACGCTGGCCAGAAAAGCAGGCCCTCCAGTCTCTGGCCTCGCCGTCGAGGAGGAGCTGAGTAAGTGAGACGCTGTCACACCACTACAAACAATTCTCGCTCTCCTTTCTGTCCGTTGCAGGTAACGACGAAACAACAGAACTCGTATCTCAGAATCCCCTCATTATTATTGGCCTCAAAAGCCAGTCTGCCTCGCGTCTAGAAGGGAGAGGGCCGTCCCGATGTGTGCGACTGTCTGCTATTTCGGTGTTCCCTTTTGTCAAATCAGTGCAAATCACATTCCATGAACCCTCGTCAACCAGCCAACACCAAAGCTCAATCTGGTCATCCGCACCATCCCAAACTCCAAGATTCCAACAAAACCCAAGAATAAAGAGTAATCACACTACGATAATAGCAAACTTTTGTTTCATACTGCTGTGCCGTCGGGGACGGGGTAGTATTATGGAGTGGTGTGCAGACAAGCAAAAAAGAATGCAAGCAAGTAGGTAACTACTGCACTGTCTGTGGCTGAGGCTGTGCGAGGCTGTACTTTTTCCTGCAGTCTGCCTACACTACGACCAGACAGTCATCCGGCAGCCAGTCACCACCACCTCCATTACCACCCTCGACACCAGCTTTACCTATTGAGCAATCAGGCAGACAGACAAGTGACCACTCCTTCCCCATATATAAGTAGTATTCCATTTCCTACCATTCACATCTTCTCTTTCTTTCTCCTATCACATCACATCTACATCTACCACAACCAATACACATCGACTCACACCTGACTTCGCTATTCCCCAGTCGGTTACTACAACAACAATAGCAGCAAGGCTCTCGCTTCTCATCTCGAAATATATATATCCTCCTCCTTCATAGAGCATATATCAACCTCAGACACTACCTGGTCTAGCATTCCTCTCTAGCAACACTATCGAATCCCTAGTTCGTCTTGGCTCCCACTGCCCGCCGCAGATTACACGACAATTATTTATACATGTCGTCTCCATGTCTTTAAGACACCGCATACTTCCAGAAGTTCGATTAGTCTTTGTACCAGACTTTGGAGACTGACAAACGCCCTCGGGATTTAAGTTGAGAAGGTTCCTGAAGAAGAACTTCCGAGAAACTCAAATCACTTTTCCGATACCAACATCAACACCAACACCCGTCACCCACATTCCTCACCCCGATTACACTCCAGCCTAAAAACAAACAAAGCCATCAGGCCTTTTTTATACGTTACAACCTTCGCAATGTGTGTTGAAAACGTTTTCTACGACGAGTACCCCGACGGGAAGCTCGTCGAGTTCAGGAGACTGGAGATTTGCCAATACGGCCAACCATCGCGACCTTGCTTTAATCTCACCATACTTGAGAATCCACCACGATATATCCGATACGGGGAGCTTACCACCCAGGCCATGTTATCTCAGCCAGCTCCTCTCCCTCCACGAGGACCTCATACACCACCAAGATCACCCCATCGTCGTTCAGGATCAGACCACCGCAATTCTGGAGAATATACTTCCGATGAGGGTCGTCGACCAAGACGAAATAGTGGCCTTGCGGCGCTACTAAATGGGAAGAAACTTCGTCAACATCGCAAGGAACGCATAGTAATTGTCGAGAGCCCTCCAACTCCCCGGACACCGCCAATGCGCTCAGGCCAATTTCCACAAGTCCTCACGGCGCCTTCGTCACCGTCAACACCACCTTACGTTGTTGACTCCCCAATTGGAAGAGGCCGGCCAATCATTGTTGATGAGCGACCACTGAGGCGTGAACGTGCTCCCTCAGTCAGTGCCGTGGTCGGGGAGCGTCTCCCTACCGTAAGAGCACGATCGCAATCCTTTAGCGAGCGTGTCGGTCGGCGCCTCGAGGAAGAGGACCGTGAAGACCGAGAAAGAGAAGAGCGACGAAGGAGGAGAAAAGAGCGAGAGGCAAGAGAAGCTGAGCGGGATGTGGAGAGACGTCTAGCTGAGCGCATTGCCCTGCAGAATGAAGAAATTCTCAGAAGGCCAGCAGTTCCAATGCCGCCAAGACGCCTTAGCGAGAGAGAGTACTTGAGACCTGTTATTGACCAGTCTGGAGTCCTGCAAAATGCGATGGGAAACTTGACCTTGGACGATAGAACTGCAGAGCTGGCTACTGAGAGAAGACGGAGAGAGGAGCGAGAGGCTTTGATTCGGGCTCGGATGACGGCCGAGAGAGACTAGCTGAGGAAGAGGAAGCTTTGAAGCAGCGATTGAAGGAACGACAACAACCCAATCGTCGCTTCTCTGTTGGGCCTGGTCATAGACGGCATCGTGTTCTTTATGATGATGGAGTTTATCGCTGGGAATGAATTTATTAGATAGTTAGGTAGTCAGACACAAATATGAAAACACTTTTTTTTTTTTTTTTTTGAAAAGGATACCCTCTCAGATCTCTACCAATATCTTGACATGTTCTTCCTTATGATGAATTAACTGTTTGAATCCATCTTCCACCACATTTTCCAGGGCGATCTTTCGCGTTATCATATCACCCGGCTTCATCGCCCCTATCAACAATTAGCGATATTTACCAATTACCCCCAGCAGCCAGTCTATAGGGTAAGCACATACCGGATGCAATAGCAGCAATAACATCTTTGAAGTCCTGTCTTACATATCCTAAACAAGCGACATACTTCCCCTCCTTGAAAACCAAATCGTTCGGCTGAAATGGGACAGGCTTCTCCCAAATAGCAACATTAACCACAGTTCCTCTAGCCTTAATCGCCAAGCACGCAGCCTTCAACCCTACAGCGACACCTGCACAGTCAAAAACAATATCTACGCCATCTCCATCAGTCATCTTCTTCACCTCAGAAATAACATCATCTTTCGTCGGGTCCAACACAACGTCAGCTCCAAAATGGATTGCGAATTTCTGACGGCTGGCTGAGAGTTCAGAGACGATTATCTTGCCGCAACCCTGGGCCCGGAGTGCGAGAATGACGGCTATGCCAATGGGCCCTCCACCCAGAATTAAGATTGAGGAGGTGGGTTTGAGTGGGCTTTGGGCTACGGCATGCCAACCGACAGAAAGTGGTTCCACGAGAGCTCCGATGTCGAGGGGGATATTGGCAGGAAGTGGGAGAGCGGATGTAGCATTAACTGTTATAGCATCGGCTAGACCACCACCGAAACCTGATAGTCCGATGAAGCCGCCGTTGTAGCAAACATTCTCTAAACCTGAGTGACAGGCTGAACAAGTCCCGTCTGCTATAGTTGGTTGGATAGATACATGTTGGCCAGGCTGAAAATCGGTTACTCCCGGACCGACTTCTGTTACGGTGCCGCTGAATTCGTGTCTATCATTGCTTGTGTCAGGAAAAGGAAATTCAAGAGCATGTATTGCTACTGTACCCAAATGTCACGGGGATTGTTTCTTTGGTGACGGGATGTGGTGATACTGGGGCAAAGGTCGGACCTCCAAGGAATTCATGCAAATCTGGAAAGTATCAGAGTCTCTCATCACTAAAGAAGACAAACGACCTGACATAAAACTTACCAGTACCACAAATACCTACAAATGCAGGCTTGATCTTGACTTGACCCTCTCGACATACAGGTTCATCAATGTCCTCCACGCGGATATCCTCGGTTCCGTAGTAGCGTGCTGCTCGCATACTGGTGGGAAGTGGAAAGAAGCTCAAGATTCCTACTGTATCAAGAAAAAGTCTAAAACAAAAATTGGCTACAGATGTTTTAACAGGATCACAGAGAATATATATACTCTCTACTGAGGTGAGGTGATTACAGTTGGGGCGTCGATGGTGATTATAAGTCAGACCACACTGCACTGTGTGCTGTGCCTCAACCAGACCAATACTCTTCGTGGCATCGTCTGCTACTTATCCGGAGGTGCATTGGCTCTAGGTAGGTAGGTACTTTCCATTATAAGAAGCTCGTAACCCCCCCCCCCCCCCCCCCTCTCCTTCCTCGCTACTACTAGACGGGAGGGAGGTATGCCGAGAGTAGGTACAGTGCTGCTGTTATACGGAAATATAGAAGCCCTGGAGTACTACTAGTAGTACACTGTAGCAGTGGATAGGAGAAGCCGAGCGGACCATCTCCGCATTTGTTTTCTCGTTGGGAATCATCAATCCTTGGCGACCCCGCGCTTGCTCTTGCTTTCTTTCTATTCTGGCCAAAAGGTAAAAAAATTGGTAGATCCGAAGTAGGAGCCGATCGATGGCGGGGTATTTCCTTCGTCACTACCTACCTCCCGCGACTGCATTCCATTCCAAAGCAACTACGTCTTGATTCATCTAGGGAGAATACATTCAATAACGTGTCTACTGCTTTCAACTAAACACAAACATCTCCAAGCTTCTAACCTCTGACTTCCAAGTTCAATTGCCCTCACCAGGCCTACACCTCCAATATCCAGCCCCTCTGTTGTTGCCAAGCGAGAAGTAAAGCAAATTGAAAGGAGCAAGAGCTTGCTTCTTTCTGCAATCATGTATACAGCATCCTTTGCCTTTTTCGAGGCATTATGGGCAAGTCATCTCACGTTCCACAACACCTGGGTAATGCTGCTAACATCCTGACAGGAAGCCGGTGTTACACATTGCTTTGTGAATCTAGGCTCCGATCACCCCAGGTACAAATGAGTCGTCCGGCGTAAGATTTGTGTCTGCAAGAGTATTGGCTGACTTTGAACAGTGTGATTGAGGCTATGGTTCAACAGAAAAATCGACAGAAGAAATGTCCACGTATCATTACTTGTCCGAATGAAGTAAGCTTTATCCTCCCGGTATCCATTGTCAACTAACCCTCTTCCTTAGATGGTCGCCTTGTCCATGGCAGACGGGTGAGAGGTGACGGCGGTTTCGTTTCTGCAACTCAGCTAATCCCACTCTAGATATGCTCGTTTGACTAGAAAGCCTCAATGTGTCATCGTGCACGTGAGTAATAAGAACCCCCTAGAACAATGAATTGTTGGTTGCTGATACGCAGCAGGTTGATGTGGGCACACAAGGTCTCGGTGCGGCAGTAAGCTCCATATTTTAGCACCGCTAGCTTTGACCTTTACTGACACATATAATTCAGGTTCACAATGCCTCCACTGGAAGAGCTCCAGTTCTGATCTTTGCTGGTCTTTCTCCGTACACAATAGAAGGAGAAATGCGAGGATCACGTACTGAATACATCCACTGGATACAGGATGTGCCCGACCAGAAGTTAATTCTGGGACAGTACTGTAGATATGCTGCAGAGATCAAGTCAGGCAAGAATGTCAAGCAAATGGTTAATCGTGCCTTGCAATTTGCGACGAGCGATCCTGCCGGGCCAGTTTATCTGTGTGGTGCTAGAGAAGTTATGGAAGAGGACTTGACACCATACCAACTCGAACAGGCTCACTGGAATCCCATCGAGCCAGCAGGTCTATCCGAGAATTCGGTATCGACAATAGCAGAAGCTCTAAGTCAGTATTATCAAGTTCTCGTGCGGATTTCTGGCTACTATAGGTGTTGACGTCGTTTTAGTTGCCGCAAAGGAACCACTGATAATCACCGGGTACAGTGGACGAAATCATGCAGCGGTCCCGGAACTAGTCAAGCTTACAGAGCTTGTTAAAGGCTTGCGCGTTCTTGATACCGGAGGAAGTGATATGTGCTTCCCTGCAAATCACCGAGCCTGGCTGGGCCTTAGATATGGTATTGATGCGTCGGTAAAGACCGCAGATGTCATTGTCGTGATCGACTGCGACGTACCATGGATCAACACACAATGCCACCCTTTGAAGACAGCTAAGATCTTCCACATTGATGTGGATCCTCTCAAGCAGCTAATGGTCAGTACCTTGAGCGCTTCCCCAAAATAGAGTCTAATAAGTTTACCCTAGCCTGTTTTTTACCTCGCAGCTGAAGCTCGATATCGAGCAGACAGCTTTACTGCTATAAAGCAATTAAATAATTATCTATCTACAGCCGAGATATCAAAGAAGCTTGGCGCAGAATCTTTTACTAACAAATGGAACGCTCTTGCTGAAGCCCATTCAAAGCGGCTGTCTGCTATCGCCAGTTTAGCTAAACCACATCAAGATGGGTAAGCAGCCAACTTTTATAATTCCAGGCTCTATTTGATATTCTGCTCAGAAATTCCATTTACTCACCATCTGAGTCTCCAGCACATTCGGTACTACTTTCCTCTGCAGCACACTTCGGAAACTGGTGCCAGAAGATACCATCTGGGTAAGAACAGCCCTAGGCACTTTTTCAATTTCTATGGTGGAACTAACTCAAATAGGCAATTGAAGCAGTAACACAAACAGCGTTCGTTGCAGACGCGGTACAGGCAACTTTACCAGGAACCTGGATTAATTGTGGCGGAGGTGGACTAGGGTGGAGTGGAGGTGGAGCATTGGGAATCAAGCTGGCTACAGAGTATGAAAACGGTCCTGGCAAGGGTGCATTCGTTGTCCAGATCGTCGGTGATGGAACATTCCTATTCTCTGTCCCTGGTAGTGTCTATTGGATCTCCCAGAGATACAAGATTCCAGTCCTGACCATAGTCTTGAACAACAAAGGTGCCTAGTTCTAACTCGTCGCTTAACTAAAGACTCGCTAACGAGATTGATAGGCTGGAACGCCCCGAGAAAGTCATTACTGCTCGTACATCCTGATGGAGAGGGATCAAAGGCTACAAATGAAGAATTAAACATATCATTTGATGGTCCAATTCCAGACTACGCCGGGATTGCAAAAGCAGCCTCGGGTGGGAATATTTTCGGAGAGAAAGTTTCAAAGGCATCCGAACTAGAGGATGTTTTAAAGCGAGCTGTAGACTCTGTCAAGAACGGCACAACGGCAGTCGTTGATGCAGTTGTTGTGTTAGGATCGTAAGAGAGTAAACTAGCAATATCGGAGCATAAATAGGGATAGAACGTATATATGTCTCTAAAAGCTTCTTTTCTCTTTGAACCAGAATAGATATTTTTCCTCGAAGCAAATTTCAACAATGTTCATGCCTTTCGACGGTGAGGGTTGTTTGGGTTTTCACGCAAGACCGGAGCTTTTCTTATACTCTAACTGCGACTACCGCGCACTTCATACTATTCTTCCAACCCACTTCCATCGTCTTCCGTAGGACTGACACCTTACGAAGTAGCAAGCTGCTAGTCACCACCTAAACCCTGTCAAGATCTTTTGGTCCTATTATTAGGCATTAATGTACAGGTAGCTGGACTTGGCATTGCGATCGGTGCACAGTACTCCGTACAGTAGTATGGTATAATCGGGTATGACTTTTACCCGGTTTCCACGGCGGTGAATTATCTTCTCGGACTAGAGCAGTGATAACACTGGTGACGGATACTTACTTGCGGTAGGCGCGGATGTATCTAGGTTCTTGTCATGGATAGTATGCCAGAACGAACTTGAGGTAGGAAACAGGTGACTTGAAAAAGCAAGAGATGTTTTAAAAATAGCCTTATGCTGTACATACCTTTGAGAGGACAGCTTTTGTTAGGAGTATCAAGCAGATTAGAGGGATCTGCCTTTGACAAAGCAATCCATTTGATGCCCAAGCAAGCCATACATTAGGTAAATACACTTTCACCTTCATCACATCTCAAGTAATTCCTCGATTTGTAAAGTGTCTTGTTCTGGTCCTCGAAATTATCATTCTATGAACCATTGATAAGCTTTAACATCTCATCGACATCCTTCACAGCCGTTGTCAAATTTTCGTATCCATTCTTCGTAATGAGGATGTTATCCTCAATTCTTACTCCGCCAACATCCTAGGTTTACTATGTCAGTATCTTTGCAGTGAAGATAGTGAGTTCATATATTAAATCAGTACAGAACAAGTTCTACTTGGAAATTGAAAAGGATGCTGTATATTGGCTGAACCAAAAAGACTGTCGGGGATGAGGAGACCAAGAATGGGGTAACCTTACCCAGTATTTGTTCAGCACATCGGCGTTGATGTATGCAGCGTGAACAGGATCTTGAAGATATGGTTCAATGATAAAGCGGCAGAAATAAATCTGTACACTGTCAGCATATTGTGTTACTCCTTAGTAGATTACTGCTTACTCCGGGCTCAACTGTGATGATACTACCGGCAGGAAGCTTTCCTCTCACTCTCAGATATCGGAACATTGTATCTTTATCGTCGTAGTTAGGATGTCCACCAGTGTCATGAGTATCCATACCAAGGTAGTGACCGAGACCATGGGGGAAGAAAGCTACGCTAGTTCTACTCTTGAGAATATCCTCCTTGCTACCTTGCAAAATGCCAAGGTTAAACAATCCTTCAATTGCGATCTTGTGTGCTTCGAGATGTACATCGTCCCATGAAACGCCCTCTGTAAGCATGGCAATGCAGACGTCTTGCATCTTGAGAACAATATCATAAATTGCTCTAGATTCCGTGCTGAACTTTCCATTGATTGGAAAGGTTCGAGTCTGGTGCACTTTAGCATAAGCCATGAGGCTACATTTAAGGCAAACTTACAATGTCAGATGCATAGCATTGGTATTCTCCACCAGCATCCAAAAGCAAATTCAACTTCCCTTCGAGTGGCTCATAATTCTTCATGTAATGTAAGGTTGCGGCTGCCGTTCCACTGGCGACGATGCTATGATCTTCAGCATATTAGTATGTATTTTGCCTCACAATATAACAAAAAGAATTTTAAGATATGCCCCCAGCTAGAATAAAGACAGTGTTTCAAAGATATGGGAACAAAAGAAATAAGTTGCTCACATGCTTGCTCCCTCGCACCGTGAGAAATGCATCTCTCAATGAACAGGCCCTCAAGTTCTCTTTCATTCTTGGCCTGCTTAACAGCTTTTAAAACAGCAGTATGAGCGATTGTTGAAATGGCATTTGCTTTCTTTGTAAGGGCAATCTCGTATTCGTCTTTGCAAACCCGGCACTCCTCAATTGCTTCTTTCAATAACGTAAAGTCCTTATCCTCAAAGGGGAGGAAGGTGATGTGGTCGGAGACCTGATTGTTGATAGCCCACACCTTTGTCTTGGTTTTCGAAGCCGCAAGGGCAGAGTTGACTTCGTCTGTGGTCTGCACTTGGTCGACATCGTATAGAGAGAGGGCTTGTGATTCGGAGACGGGAAGGCCGGTCCAGATCACAGATTCAGCGTCGACAGGTGGAATGTAGAGCGTAGACTTCTCAGTCGCGATGTCGTAGGAGTAATATGAATCGGGAAGGTCACATCCTGTCATGTAATAAAAAAATCGTCGCTGTCTAGAATCCAAACAGATCAGTAGGTCGACCGTACCATGGCAGTTGGGCATGTTACCGGAATGGCATGGCCTCATCGTTGTCCTCAATCATCTGGGTCTTCTGGCTCTCCAAATACAAGACGCCTGTGGCATCTGGATTCTTCTTCTTGATGTATTCCACAACGCGTTTGGCATGAGCCTTGGCGGGGTATTTGCCTGCAAGGACAGCTTCTACAGATGCCATCTTGCTAGATTTCGACAGGCGCTTTGTCTCTGTGGTAATTTGCCTGCCTCGTGCAGCTCCGGTAATGCTTTGCTTAGTTGCAATATGTTTTGTGTGCGCAAGACTGAGGTGTTGTCGTGCAACAGGTGATCTTATCGGGAAGGTCAATTGGCGGAGTAGTGGGGTAGCAGCTCCGTAGAGGGTCTTCCGAAGAACCATACTACTAGCCAGCTCTCAATCACTGAATAATTGAGTATGCCAATGGGGATGATGCTAACAAAACGCATTGATTGAGAGGCACACTAGCTAGCTACTCAAATTTGTAGTTCAATCTCGATAGCACGGACATAGCCCGCAGATAATGATTCGTATTGAGACTAGAGACTATTATGGTATTATGCGATGCTTGCTTGAGTATTGCGAAGCAAGCGTTAAAAAATTTACTTGCTCAGAAGGCCTCAATTGCGCCTGAGAATGCAACATGTATAATCAGGGGTATCCACGCCCAAAACTCCTTTCCTAATCCAAGCTAATCATCCAAGCATAGACTTACCTGACGTTTCATGTCATACAGTAGATCTCTGTATCCTCATCAGCTCCTCATCTTCCTTTCGTTAATCAGCAACGCGTCTACACCTCTCCTCTCTTTCACGGACCATGTAAATTGACCACCCCACCACTTGCGTCCATCGGTACATCGTAGCTTTGTCTGCCTTTTCGCCCGCGTGAGCATACTATTATAGTTCTCCCATCTGATAGTATTTCACTGCCACTATGCATCTGCTGTGACCTCCATGACAGTCTCCTGGACATTGACTCTCCGCTTGGCTTTTCCTGGTAATTTAGGGACAAAATTGACCGACCCTTGTAAAGATGAGATCTCTCTTAGGCTGATAGCATGCTCTAGGAGCTTCTCCTTCGTAGTTCTCAACTCGAAGTTCGTCAAGAAGCAAAAGCTGATCTCCAATCTTCCTAATTCCCTTTCACTGACTCCTCCGACT
The DNA here is from genome assembly GCA_009805495.1 of Pezicula neosporulosa. Taxonomy (NCBI): domain Eukaryota; kingdom Fungi; phylum Ascomycota; class Leotiomycetes; order Helotiales; family Dermateaceae; genus Pezicula; species Pezicula neosporulosa. The sequence goes on from SELE01000024.1 coordinate 177,969, forward strand.
TTCGAGAAGCGAGAATGTGGGTAGCTAAGGTCTTCGAGAGCTTTCATGGCGACTCGTAGACCAGCAAGTATGAGCCGATGGCAATTTCGACGGGTGACAGGAATGGCCCGCTCCTCGACAGCGAGTTTGTGAATATAAAAACTTGTACAAAGATACACGGCTGTGGACATTGGGCAGAACTTGTGTATTCGCATCAAATAATCTTCGACAGAGATAGGCGGAGGTTTCTTCGAATAGAACTTGCGTGTAATTGCACCATGTTGCACATTCAGAGGTTCCGCATTGTCTCCAATTATAATATGAGGCTCCGCTGGCTTGACTTCTGGACTTCCTATTGGAGTCTTCTTGAAACTCACACCATCGATATCTTCTGACCCTCCACTTGAATTCGAAGGCGTTCTCGGCCGTGCGCGCAAAGGGCCAAAGTCTGTATATGAATTGCTTCGAGCAATGTTCTCTTTCTCCGCCTGCATCCCTCGCATATTCGGGGCAATGGAGTCGTTCATTGGTGGTGTGGGGGGAACATCTCCCGTAATTCGTACCAGGGCCTCAATTCCAGCACACAAAAGCTTGAGCGCTGTAATGGGCGTGATTGTGAAGACATCAAGACTGTTCGGAGATGGAGGTGAGGTATCTGACTCGCTACCAGGTGTGACAGCGAGTCCTACATCCGAAGATGGATTCGGAGGAGGTGGGAGTATGAAAAAGGTATCGGCAGAATCATGTACGGAGGACGTTTGCTGTGGTTGTTGTTCGTGCTGTTGACTTGTCGACAAGGAGGCTCCTGGTGTGTAACTATCGGCCACGGGCTCGTTTGGAGACATGACCGATGATGGCAGCTATCAATGGTGCTGCGGATGGTAATGATGATAGCAGCAATAGTAAATATATTGATGGTTGCCAGCTTCAGACTTCAAATGCTAGAAGACTGGTTGGTGCTTCAGCCAGGGAGGCTTGATAGGTTGTCCTAAGGGCCAACACAGGCGCATAGTCGTCTCGTCTCGTCTCGTCTTGTCGGTACGGGCGTCGGTGTTGAGAAAAGAAAGTTAGATCAGACGACAGGCAAAATTCTTTGCTGGCAGTGGATCAGACGAGGCGGATGGAGACGACATTTAAAGTAGTGGCTGGTCGGCGTGGACGTGGACGTGGACTCGGGACTATGGAGCTACGGGGCTATGGAGCAATATGATAGAGTTTCTGGTACCTTAAAGATTGCGAAGTAGTGAGCGATTAGGTTACATGCAAGCATGGTGCCATGACTTTCATGGACTCAGGCTGGGTTGGCGGCGTATCGGTTTATGGGGGGGAAGTTGTGAGGTATAGAGTAGGTCAACCGACAAAGAGGCCGAGTAGAACGAAGTACTTCGTAACTGTACGCGCTGCACGTGGACAAGCACAAGTACCAATCAAATAAGTACCTGGGGGAGAAAATGACTCGCCTTACTAAATAGAATCATCCGTTCACTGTGACTTGTCTCGGAAAAAGAAAAAGAAAACAAAATAGTGGCAGCAGCGCAGGCGAATGCGGCCCGATGAGAGGGAAGCGACAGCAGGCAGAGGACGTATGAGTGCACACGCTATAATTCGTGGAAAGCAAGATAGGTAGCATAGGTAACAACTGTGTTGGAATAGGTGGAGCACCACAAGTACTGAAGTAACTGGGTAATAGGTTAAACAACAAGAGGGGTCCAGATCCTGCTTTAGTGCTGTATTGCATTATTGCAGTCTGCCGAGGCTTCTGTAGATTCTTGTTGGTGGGGAATAACCTACAGTGGGTGAGTTGAAAAGTACAGTAATTTAGGTACTTCCGTACCTAGTACCTATCGTAGTACATTCCCAGTACTTGCAGTGTTCAACGTAGCACTGTGGCGATTACTGTACCTGGGTATAATTATTTTGGTGATTGGACTAAAAGCAACAAGATATTTGTACAGTAGGTAGGTTGTCAGGACCCGCTGAGGCTGATTCTGTTGTCGCTATCTGTAAGTACCTGGCTGTCGCACGGGAGAATAACAATACTAAACTGGTGTGCCATTTTCATTCGGTCTCTCTTTAGGTGGTCTCTGAATTCAATAATGCCGGGTCAGTCGTGGGCTCACGAGGCCAAATCGAAAGACTACCCGACCTATCTTGGGATACTGGACTACCAAGGCACCCTTCGGGCCATCTCTTAGCCGGGCCTCTGGTTCTGGTGGCTTTTAAAGAGATCATAATACTATCTTTACTACAATGCTATGTCCATTCAGCAGCTCTTTATCATCTTCGTCTGCCTTCATGGTACTATGGTACTATGGCACGCCGCCACCGCCTTCCTCCAGAATCATTTTTCTTTGAAACAGCCATCTCCATCTCAAGAAACTATCATCGCCTAAACTCTGTCCTAACTCCCTGCCACCCAGTGTTCTAGACTTTCTAAACTCAAACGTTTTGTCCCGTTGATCCTGCACCGCCGACCCGATTAGAAGAGCGGCATGACGAAGATGCCTATAAAGCCCTGCATCTGTATCACGGGAATCCATAGCGGCATGCACGCGTGCATTTCTTGGCCTCTGCATTATACATACAAGTACTCGCTGGCTAGCTCAGCAGTAGAGATGCAGAAGTTAAAATAACAAGCAACTCTTCACTGGCTACCTGAGAAGAACAACTCACATGCCACACATGTCAAAGGTAGCGAATTGCACATTTATCATTGCGATTGATTCTCCTGGAACCATCCTAGATGAGGGGTCACTTCTTCGTCTCCATCTGAGAGGTTGAAAGGAAACACGTGGAAAGTTGAAACTTATTGGCAGCACTGTTATCGTGCTCAGTGTTGGCTGAAAACAATTCATGCTATATCGGTAACCAATGGTTATATACTGCATTACCCTGGAAGCTTTGAATAATAGATTGCAAGCCAGTTGGTAGGTTTATGAGTTATGTGTTAGATATTGTCTACAGCAGCAACACCCATTCACAAAATAACAACCTCCCTGAAACAGAGTGTTGCGGGACTTCAATTCTCTTCGTGGTTCGCATAATCTCGCTATGGTGAGGACTTAGTTACATGTACCAAGCATTAGAATAGGCTGAAAATGAGGCTAATTAGCCATCCAAAGCCTTGTGTTTCCCATAACAAGGATTGGCTTCATGCTCAGAAATCTCGACGAATTTTCCCATACATACTTGTGAACTGACGCAAATTTCAGCCACCAAAACTTTCGCCCGTTATGCAAGCCCACAACTCCCAACACCATACCAGGTATATTTACGCCTTGAATTTTAAGCGACATCCATCGATATCAGAGATTGCTCGTCTTCTATCTCTTTTATATTAACGCCAAAACACAGGTGTCTGTATTAGTCTTTCCACCGAGCCAAGAACTTTGCCATGTCATCGGTGGGTTGAGATGCAGCTGCGGCCTGATCAAGGTTAGTATTTATTTGCGGAGTAGGAGACGTTTCTGACGTACTGTATTTTCATGGCTCGCTGCTGAGTAAGTTTGCGATTGAGTAACAGTAGTAACAATAGTTCCTGATGCAAGATATGTAGACGCAAAAGTGACAGCAGAGGTTGGGAAGAGAGGGGCAGTGTTTGTTGCGGTGATTTTGGTGCCTGGAACAGGTTGCATTGGAGCATACCGCGTAAGGCCTGTCTGTAGTTGATATGAAGTTCCATATACACCCTCATCTGCAGCGGCTGATGATGTTGCAGTAGAACCAGTTACTTCATTAACTGTGTCAGGACCTGTTGTCCCAGAAACCGTCGCCAGGGCCTATTTAGATCAGTAACGAAAGTCGAATACCAATGAATAAACTACTTACAGTTGTGACTGCTGCGGAGAAGGTGCCTGTCATGCCAGTAAGGGTGAATCGATCGGAGTAGTTCGTAACAGTTCCGCCAGCCGTTGCGGTGGAGATCATACCAAAAAAGCTAATCGCGTCAGTAGAGAGCCCTTCTTGGTGGTTTGTTTCGTTTCTCTTTACATACTATGCATTGGTGGTTGAGCCTCCGGTTCCCACAGGAATCGTAACAGATATGCTATCTCCAGCAGCAGTAAATGTACTGGTGGCCGCGGAATACAATTGCTGAGGGCTTGCATTAGATCCGCTGTAGAGTAGGAGCTGGAAGGACGCGAGGTCACTAAGGGAGGGAGAGTCCCCAGAGTCGGTCCAAGTGACAGTAATGGCAGTGCCGCCTGCGAGAGATGCACCTAGATTGCTACAAGTTAGTGACACAACCTCATTGAGCGGCAGTACGGTTGGTTCATATACCTGCTGCTGGAACGGTGAATTTGACATCGGCATATGCTAAGGGGCACAACGCCGCAATAAAGAATAAGGGGTTTGGAGAGCGCATTGTTGTGGGAGCGAAACGAATGACTGGCGAAACGGAAGGGTTCTCGAAATCGCGATGCTACGGGAGTATGCAATGGAGAAGGCAGAGATGAGATGGTATGCCACAGGTAAGTGAGGTTAGAAACAGGGCAGTTCACCAGATAGAAGCTTGTCATTGAAGATTAGATGGCGCTAAAATTAGAAACGGCCGGGGTGCCGTCCGTACAATACCTGAAAAACGTCAACCACAACCTAAAGTACGAGAGTGCCTTCGTATCAATACAAGATGCTGCTCATGTCTGCCCTTTTATTCGACAGTAAAGTGCTCGCGAGTTCTTTAGCTAAACCTTTGGTCTACCCAAAACGTTTGATTATATATATATATTTGGTATAAATTTGGAATGGGACCAGGGTCTCTCGTTGCGTATCCTTCTCGACATTTTGCCACCTTACTTATGATAGGTGCTCGATTTGTTGTAGTTGGCGTCCATCTGCAATATGTGTACTTTTTTGTAGTCCAGATTGACACTACTTCCATAATGAAGAAGTGATAGAATTGTTGAAATACTTAAAAGTAGTCTAAATCTAGACCGAATCCACCAACTTTGACATCTAAGCTTCCCCCAACTTATCAATGCTATGTTTCCCTAACGACAATTAATTCCGACCCGCCTTCCATGATACATGTTAGCTACGAGGTTTTAATAGCATTATATTAACAGATGCCAAGTGTCCAAATTAGAAGTGTGTGTTCCATATATGCATATGCTCCTAATATTTAGAAAGGTGTCTTAGCGAGCATCTACGTCACCACTTGGGAACATTGTAACAAGGAGCTTCAGCAAGACGGGTATCATCGCAATCACAACCAAATCACATAGTAAGCTCATTTTCAATATGAGTGGGATCGTAAACTACAGAGCTTTCAATCTCGAAGATACGCCATCTCTCGAAGGCAAAGTAGTCGTTGTGACAGGCGGAAATTCTGTAAGTATAACCATCCGATTGGTTTAGACGGTCTCAAGTACTAACTTCCCATCCAGGGCATCGGTCAAGAAATCGTCACGCAATTCCTTTTACATCATATTAGCAAAGTGTACATTCTAGCAAGAAGCAGCGAGAAATTTGAAATAGCAAAACGCAATTGGCAGAACAACCCCAGAGTTAAAGACGTTGAGGCAAGAGTAGAGTTTCTTCCATGTGATCTCAGCGATATCAAGGCCGTACGAAAGGTGTCAGGAGAGTTGGCGAGTAGACTGGATCGCCTTGACGTTCTGTGCAACAATGCAGGCCTTCCAACCATCCCAGACTACAAACTTTCACCACAGGTATATTTCGAGGTTTTTGTATAAGTGCTACGCTAAGACAGGTGGGTAGGGAATCGAGACGGTTTGGGCAACAAATGTGTCGTCGGCCCTTTCGTGCTTACTCAAGTTCTGCTTCCAAAACTCGAGGATACGTCTGAAAAATATGGCACTGCTAGGATTGTCATTACCTCATCTTCCTTCCACATGGGATGCCAAGAGTTGAATTTCGACCTCACCATGTCACCCAGTCCGGTTAAAAGTCCCGAAGACATTGACTCGTGCTGGAGATATGCAAGAAGGTAAGCTGGAAGCAAAATAAATCCACCCCTCTCTACTAATTGTTCGCAGTAAGTTAGGCAACATTCTCTTCACCCGAGAACTTGCACGCCGTCTTGACAAAAAGGGTATGCAAATAAATTCCTGATATCTCACACCAATTGATGCCTCCCTGTCGTCTGCTAACAATAACCAAAGGATCTTCAAAAGTCTACGCCAACTGCTTCTTCCCTGGCAAGTAAGTACTCAACATCGCGGACCTAATTACGGTTATTGCTCAGCGCAGAAACAAGAGCTTTTAGAATCCTCCCTAGCAGGAGCTAACATGATCTAGCGTGCCCACAGAAGCTATAGACACGTGGAAAGAGCTTTTTAGGGCAATTCCAGGTAGCGTTTTGAAGGGAATCTTCGATGTCGTTGGTCAATCCACGGCTCAAGCTGCCGCCACTGCCGTATACCTTGCTACCTCTCCGGAAGTCGAAGCTGAAGAACAGAAAGGCAAATACTTTATCCCCATAGCTACAGAAGGCCAGACCTCCAAGATTGCCGAAGACAAAGATCTCGCTCGGAATTTGTGGTATTGGTGCGATGATAAAGTCACCAAGTATGGTCTCCCATGTTCCTGCTGAAGCACAAAACATACTAACGATGGATAGGTGTCTCGGGAAGAATTGGGACGAGGTTGATGTGCAGAAAGTCACAACAGAAGGTTGAGCCTTTTCTTCCTTTGTCCAAAACTAGGTAGAAATAATTGACTACTCTCTTAGACTAACCGTAGCTTTTTCTTGGGTCCTTTGGCTAGGTCGAAGATCAAAAGTTTCTGCAGCTGTGAAACCATGTAGCGAGCTAAGTTAACCTCTCACCTAATGGATGTGGGTAGTCCATAACATGTTTTTCTCCAACGGTTGAGACAAGAATACGCACAAGAAAAGGCCGTGCGCTAAGTTCGAAGCAACAGTGGAGGAAGTAATTGCAATCAATTATAATCTTTCGCCAATCCATTTCCACCACTTATCAACGCTGGGACTCCCAACTACGTTGCCACCGGCAACCTCGATGGTAATATTGAACTCTTCCATTTGTGCAAAGTTGAACTTGCTAGATCCGACCTCACCAAGCCAATCGTCATTTTCTGCGTCATCATCCCCCATGCCAACGCCAGAATCCAGTAAGCCCTTAGATCTGGAGGTCCTGACTTTGGTAATCTCTCCTTCAAGACTACTCTTAACTAAGGCCGGAGGGAGCGCAGTGAAGAGGTCAAGCTTGTTCGCAGCAATTAAGACAGGTATCTCCTTCAGCACCTTTGCAGTCTTTCCATTGGTCATCGTCTTTTGAAGTAGAAGTAAGATGTCGTGAAGATAATCGGCCGTCTGGCGCAATCCCTCATCACCAGCAGACAATGTTGCAGCATCCACCAGGAAGATCAGGCCTTTAAGATTCTGTGGGTTTGTGATATTCTCGAGTGCATGGTGTCGCAATTTTCCGTGCCCAGGAGTATCGATTAGGAGAAACTTCTTGTGAATTAAATTCGTAGGATCATTGGCGGAACGATATTTGTTAGAGCCAGCGACAGTCCCTACAGGTAATGAACATTCAACTGCGAGCGGGGACTGAGAGGTATGCGTAGCTGAGGCCTTGCTTCCGCGTTCAAACTATAGCGCTATCGGTCAAACATGCTCTATGCAACATCTTGGCTGCGCAGATTATAGAAAACATACCAGAGTAACGAGGGATGTCTTTCCGGAGCCACTCGGTCCTATCAAAAGAATTGAGGGTAGAGTTGTGAGACCGCTCGCACGGAAGACGATCGTATGGAGGAACAGGGGTATTGTTATGGCAATAACAATAGCAATAGTGAGGCCCAAGGGTGATGGACTCAAGAGAGCATGCACCCAATCCATGACGACGGAAGACATGAATGTCTGGATGACAGCAACACCAAGGGAATTGTGGCGCGGAGAGCACTGTTGAAGCTAGAGTTGGTATCGAAGACTTAGGAGGGATGATGTTGCTGGCCTCAAGCTAGACAAGTACTGTGCAGTACTGTGCAGTACTCCACTCCGGACATGAATTTAATAAAAGCTTGTTTGGTGAACGAGGCGAGGCTGAAGCTTCCTTCTCGGATCGCCACGAAGTGAGACGAGCGCGACCTTATCTTAGTACTAAACCTTCGTACACTGCCTGCGCGCTGCAAATCTTCATCCTTCTTGTATCGTACACAACTTCACCTCCTGTAATTTCATAATGTACATACAATTGCGTGCCTCTTAGAGTACCCCGTTAACGATCATTCACGACTTTACTCACCGTCTCCAACATCATTGTTCATCCTCTTTGCGCGCGCGCACCTCGATCCGAACTTCCCTCACTCGACCCAGCAATGTCTCACGCAGATGCAAAGTCTCAATCGGGCACTGCTCCTCACCTTCCTCATAGCAAAGCAGCAGTCGTATCGCCTAAACTGAGTGATGACGATCATGTAGAGCTAGAACAACTGCCTGCAGGCCCATCGCTGAGTCCGGACGAGGACATCATGCAACTGGCGCGCCTTGGTGATATTGATGCCATACAGAAACTCTTCGACAGCGGCAGATTTGATGCTTCTTACTGTGACGCAGAGGGCATTAGCCCTTTACATGTCTGTCCCAAGTTCCGAAGCCGTCTAGAAAAGCACTAACCATGATCTAGTGGGCCGCAATCAACAACCAATACGCCATGTGCCAGTTTCTCCTGAGATCAGGAGCCGACGTCAACAAGAAGGGAGGGGAATCGGTAGCAACGCCTGCCATGTGGGCTGCCCAACGGTGCCATTATTACACCGTTCATCTTCTGCTCGAGAATGGTGCCGATCCTCTCATAACGGACGTCCAGGGTTACAATATACTCCATCTCGCAACCTTTGAGGGTAACATCTTCCTCCTCGTGCTACTACTCCACCAGAATATCCCAGTCGATGTGCCAGATACACACGGCCACACTTGTCTCATGTGGGCAGCATACAAAGGGTACCCTACTTGCGTAGACCTTTTTCTAAGATGGGGAGCAGATGTACATGCGACGGATGAGACCGGCTTCACAGCATTGCATTGGGCGCTTGTAAAAGGGTCCCAAGGATGTATTCAGAAATTGGTGGAGTATGGTGCCGACCGATTTGCAGAAACTTCAAATGGCAAGACACCTGCAATCACTGCCGAGGAAATGAAGACGGTGCGGATGTGGCACAGAGCTTTAAAAGAGTGCGGTTTTGATGAAGATGGTATGCCCGTCACTCTCGACTTTCCAATGTCATCTTGGCTCATGAAGGATAAACGTGCGTTCATGAAAAAATTCTTCTTTCTATGGCCATTCCTTATTCTCTGGGCCATGGTCATGGTTGTGAGCCATATGGTTGTCTATGCAGGAATTCCTCTTTCACTATTCATCGGCTATGGACTCCAATGGATTGCGACTCAAGTAATGGAGTATGCTCCCTCAGATATGAGACACATGCACAAAACAGTAAGCATTTCTCATCCTCATGTTATTCTATGCTAATCAACCGATTGTAGCCGTGGCTCGCTGGTATTTTTGCCGCCACCCTGTTCTGGGTTGGTTTGAGATATTTCACCCATATTTTACCTGGTTAGTCAGCTGCTTGTGAATTGACGCTCGTGACTAACTGGCTGTAGCGACATATTCATCAAATCCCTTTACAAACATTGTATATCTTTCGATGTATTCGATGTGCGGATATTTCTACTTCTGTACTATGTTTTATGAACCTGGTTTTGTACCAAAGCTAGGCGGTTTAACCCAGCAAAAAGCCGTCATTGACGAGCTTCTGAGCTTGTGGAAGTTTGATGACCAGAACTTCTGTGTACCATGCATGGTTCGCATGCCTCTAAGAAGTAAACATTGCAAAAGATGCAATCGTTGTGTTGCAAAACACGATCAGTAAGTCTGCATCAATGCCGATGAGTGACGACTTTACTTACTCTATCGAAGTCACTGTCCCTGGGTTTTCAACTGCATTGGTGTCAATAACCACCGTCACTTCTTTCTATATCTAGTAACCCTTGAGCTTGGTATCATCTTACTCGTAAGATTAACTATTGCATGTAAGTACCTGAAATGTCCTTTCTACTTACAGAGCTAACCAAGGATGAAGACTTCGAAAGTGTGGCCGATAACGGCGCCACTAATTGTAATCTCCTCGCGCCTAGCCTATGCAAGGTTGTAAATGCAGATCCTTACACACTCGTCTTGTCCATATGGGCTGCTCTCCAGATGACGTGGGTCATTATGTTACTCTTTGTGCAATTGGTACAAATATCAAGGGCGATGACTACTTGGGAGAATATGAAGGGCGCGAATCATGGTCATGGCAGTAAGGCTTCGGAGGCTATTACCTCAGCACTTACAACAGGAACTACATCAATGGCTGGCGCTCAATTAGGCGGAAATGGATTGGGACCAGATCCAGCATTGCCCCCAACCCATGCTCCTGGACATCATCACCATAAAGCAGGGTGCTTTGCACAGTGGAAGAAAATACTAGGTGTCGATACTTTTGTCGAAACAGCTCTACACGGATATGAAGGGAACAAGAATAGAAGACGAGCGGCACAGAATCCTTTCTCTCGAGGTGTTTGCGGGAACTGCAAAGATTTCTGGTGTGATCCAGCGCCAGTTTTTGGGAAGCGAGAGAACGGCACTGCATGGCTAGGTGGAGAGGTTGTGAACTATACGATGATGTACGAAACCCCATCCAGGCTTAGTGCGAGAGGTGGGTACCAGAGCGTTGCTGGTGATGATTCTGTGTAATTGTAAATGAGTACCCGAGCCAAAGTCGAAGCCACTTAGGCTTTTATGAACATGATGCGGATAGCAATCACATAATTTAATGACACCCAAGCCTAGAGACCCCGTATGTGACTGAATGTAAATTATTTTACTTTGACTAACATCAGACATGGGGTGGAACGGTGGTAGATAACCTGGCCTATTACCTATGAAGGGTGTTGTCTTCTACCAAATCGTGATAATTATGTCTATCCTAAAAACCTCTGTTCATGTTATGCTTGTTTACTGAGAACAGAGTTAGTCAATATTATGATGGAATAAGTTAATACAGATTCGTACCCGTATAACTTGTCAATAGACTTGGAATCAGCGTTCATGACGCCAGGTCAAGCATCCAAATTTGTCATCAACAGTGGCTTGCATGAAGTGAAGATATATCCGAACTGAGCAACGTCTTTCCCACTATCATTGTGCGTCGCCAAACCATCGGCACAATGAACAGTATGTTCATAATGCGCCACGTGGGCATCAATTGGTCTTCGATTAATCACTGCCCGATGGAGCTTCTTCCACGTATATGCGCAATGAAGGAAATGATACTCGAGATTCGTATAATAGACTGGTGGCCCTCCCGTTTGACGAATGAAATCAGCAGTGATTTCATGCTGAAATTCCTTGTCTGCATACCAACGCCACTCCTCTCTCGCAAGGAACTCCTCCTCAAGCTCAATATCGTGGCAGGCAGGCGGTACCCAAGCTCCGGGTATGAAAGAGTAGACGCAACCGTTATTGCGAGCCTCCTCGGGGGAAGCGCCACAGTCTTCGTATTGAAATTGGTGAAGTGATGGGTTTGGATCCGATGATGAGGTGGGTTGGCTTTTTCCTTTGATGAGGAAGGCAAGACCTAACAGCATCCAGAATAGTAAGGGTATGCTTATGTATATTATCCATCTTTTGAGCTTCAGTCGGCGAGACTTCTCGGTTGCCTTTGGCAAGTGTGGGGGCAGATCGAAGTCGAGATCTTCGAGAGAATCAAGTCGCTTCGAATCCTCGATACTCTCTCTGCGGTGCAATAGGTTTCCTTTGGCATCGTCCATTATTGTAGATAGAGGACAAAAATGCACGAGATTACGAGGAAGAGAGCATAAAGAGGGATAGGAATCAACGGAGGTTTTGCCTGTCTCTACTTAGAGCGGCTACACACGATGACGGCTTAAAACAAGCCCTCGCCATAAGTAAAAATTACACTTCAATTTGAAAAAAAAAAATTCCGCTGCCGTAAAATTGTGACATTAGTCCCTTGCCCTTTCTGATACTGTCGTAAAGAGGTAAGTGGGGGGGAAAGAGGCAAGGAGTTGTCGTGGCAATGCAGAGCTTTGGCTGAATTGAATGCAAAGTGAGCATGCTTTAATGCTCACAGTGCAGCGACATGGGCCACAACCCTCCCCTTTGGTGTAGTGTTGCTATACAACTATGCAATGTACAGAGTCCCAACAGTGCGTGAAGTCAGCACTAGCTTGACAATCATCCAAGTTGATGTCGGCTCGAGATACAGATTACAAAACGCTGATCACAAGTGAAGTGAGAAAATACATCGATTGTTATTTTTACCAACCGAACCAACCTGAAGTATTCACTGGAATTTTCAAATATACATACACGTGATCTCAAAGACTATTTCTCACTGCACAGTAGTACCTGGAAGAATGGACGACATTAATGTAGAATCTATAGTAGCGATGAGTAGCATTCAACCTAAGAAATACCCAAATCAAAAGCTCCAGCTCCGTTTTTGTTTACCATATTTCACGTGATAGATACAACTGTGATACATCCCGTCTATCTCTGCCGTACATAGACCAAAGCTATCTTTTCCAGCCAGCCTCTCAAATTTTTAAAACCTCAACCTTCATGAGCACAATGCATTTATATGCTCATGAATAGTTGTCACACTAACCATGTCGAGACTATCAATGCTCTGCGGCGATGATCTTTTCGGTCCTGTTGTGAAGTCCCAGCTCTGTCGCGGTGGATTTGATTTCACTGGTACGCTTCAGGGAAAAAAACGAGCGAGTGCGACAAAAGAGCTAACCGTAGTTATCGTTACGCGTTGCAGTTGTGTTCGAAGCAAGTATTTTGTCAATTGGCCCTGCTGCCATTTTCCTTCTCGCTATCCCATTGCGAGTCTTGTATCTATACCGGAAGCCAATTAGGGCTCGCCAGACGTGGCTGTATGGGCTCAAGCTGGTAAGTATGGACTTCAGTTTCCGCTTCGATGATGACCTGATTACTTTGGGTAGGCTAGTATAGCTATTCTAGCTGCTTTGCAATCCGTACTTTTAGTTGCTTGGTCTACAGTCCACGGAGGCACCTTCATTACATCTCGCATTTCTACTGCTTCCTGTGTCTTGGAACTATGTTCTGCTTTAGGTCTGGCTCTTCTCTCTCACTATGAGCATAAAAAATCAGTTCGGCCCTCTTTTATCATCATGGTATATCTTTTCACCTCCTGCATCTTCGATATAGCCCGGGCTAGAACTCAATGGCTTGTGGGCAGCAAACAAACACAACATCGCTGAAATATTGACTACAATCATCGTTGTGAAACTAGCAATGATGTTTCTAGAGGATTGTAACAAGAGTAGATTTCTGATATCGATGTACGGCGATGTTGCATCAGAAAGCGGAAGTGGGATATTCAATCGGAGCCTTTTCTTGTGGATCAATCCCCTGCTTCTTCAGGGCTTCAAGAAAGTGCTGTCTTTTAACGACCTCTTCCCTATCCACGGATCTCTCTCTTCAGCGAAGATACTCGAGCGACTTGAAAGGAAATGGATAAAAAGTAGGGACTTACTGCAAGATAGAGATCCATGATGAAGAACATCTACTGACGCCTCTCAGGCGACCAAAGCCATCGACACTCACTTTTTTTGGACAGTTGCGGTGACCTTCAAGTGGTCCTTTCTTGGGATCATATTCCCGAGAGTCTGTCTCGTTGGCCTCAAAGCAGTTCAAGTGAGTAACGACTAACATCAGAAGATCATTTTAAAAGATGTAAACTGACTATGAACTACCGACTTCCAGCCTTTTTTGATCCAGGCATCAGTCGAATTTGTTGACTCACATCCGTCTAGAAACCCTAACATCGGGTACGGACTAGTTGGAGCATATGCCATAGTGTATATTGGGATAGCTGTGAGTTGTTAGTTCCTCTTCCAATACCTGCTAAACTTTTCTAGATATTCACTGGATGGTACCAACATCTTACATATCGCTTTGTGACGATGGTCAGGGGCGGCCTGATCGCTATGATTTATCAACGAATGATAAAACTCAAAAACAACCAAGTTGAAGTATCAGCTGCTTTGACTCTAATGGGAACTGATGTCGAAAGAATTGCAGAAGCATTAGAGTTCATAGGTGATGTATGGGCAGACACAATCCAGGTATTCATAGCAATATGGATCCTCGAAGATCAACTTGGTGCTGTTTGTGCAATGCCCGTCTTCATTGCTATAGGTGACTACCAACCCCAAAGTTTCACTGCCTTCAACGCTGACATAACTCGATGTTTTAAAGTCGCAGCGGTTTCATCTTTGAAACTCGGAACTTACGTTACAGGTCGTCAGAAGATCTGGTTTGAGGCAATCCAGGAAAGAATCAACACAACGTCACATATTATTGGCTCAATGATGAGTGTTAAAATGCTCGGGTTGACAGACAAGATATTGACTACAATACAAAGCATGCGTGTCAAAGAACTGGACTTGTCCAAACAATACCGCAAATTGTCTACCACAAATACATGTCTTAGTAAGTCAGCCTATGACAAGAGATATGATATTTTTTTTTGTTAACATTTACGGTAGTGAATGTACCTATAATTATGACTCCAATCTTTACCTTCGCTATTTTTTCGCTTTCGGGGGGAAAATATGGTGGTTCTCTGGATGTCTCTCGCGTTTTTACATCTTTGGCAACGCTAAGCCTTTTAAGCTATCCTATGGCTAGTGTGATATTTGCCATACCTCAGATATACTCAACTATAGGATGTTTTCGGCGGATTCAGGATTTTCTCCAAGAATCCTCTAGAAAAGACAGCAGAGAGGTCAACACTGGTTTGATCACGGATCATAGCCAAGGATCTGGCGGAATCGCTCTACTTCCATACTCGAGCTCCAGTGGCAAGATGCCGAATGACGATTCCACTTCCTTTGCTGTACGCATTTCACAAGGCAGCTTCGGATGGGCGGATGTTCCATCGATCATTAAAAATATTGATTTACAGCTTCCGCAATCAGCACTTACTATAATAGTAGGACCCTCGGGATGCGGGAAATCCACACTGTTGAAAGCAATACTTGGCGAGACATTCCTGTCAAGCGGCTCCATGCAAGTTCAGTCCACAGAGATTGCGTTCTGCGACCAAAGTCCCTGGATCACAAGTGGTACTTTTCGAGACATCATTATTGGCCAGTCTGAATATGATGATACCTGGTATCGTTCGGTTATTGATGCATGTTCACTGGTAAAGGATTTTCAGGAGATGTCTCGGGGCGATCGAACAGAAGTTGGCAGCAATGGAATTAAACTGAGTGGAGGTCAGAAGCAGCGTTTAGTAAGTAGATTTGGGTTTCCCCATGTCTATCACTTGCTTACACTTT
This sequence comes from Pezicula neosporulosa, assembly GCA_009805495.1. Taxonomy (NCBI): domain Eukaryota; kingdom Fungi; phylum Ascomycota; class Leotiomycetes; order Helotiales; family Dermateaceae; genus Pezicula; species Pezicula neosporulosa. The sequence goes on from SELE01000024.1 coordinate 193,318, forward strand.
TGCAAAGTCAATTGCGAGAGCAGTATATGCACGCAAGCGAATAGCAATCTTCGATGATGTTTTGAGTGGATTGGATCCAGTCACAGAAGAATTAGTCTTGACCAAAGTATTTAGCGAGCGTGGAATTCTCCGCAAGAACATGACCACTACCATCCTAGTAACTCACAACTGTAAGTAATGAGTGAATAAATCAGATCAGCTGGAAGGGCCATTTTTAATAGCCTTAGTGTGTCATCTCCCACTTGCAGATTACATCGTGAGCTTACGACCAGACGGGATGGTTCTCTACAAAGGCGATTTTAAACATATGAACAACGCAGGGGAGTTTTTAAGGATGCCAAATTTACGGATGCCAAGTCTACGAAAACAAGAGGAGCTAGATAAGTTCACCGGTCACTCGGAAACAAATACAGAACCAACACCTGAGCCCATTCAAAGCGTAGCCATCACAAGCAACAAGAATCGGCAAATAGGCGACTTTAGCATATACAAGTACTACTACCTAGGTTCCATGGGTTGGTGGAGCTTCGGCATCTTCTCCTGCTTTATTACCTTAAATGCCACATTTTCAGCATTACAATGTTCGTATCATCACTTCCACTTAAACTACTGCTAACGTAACAATATAGACTTATGGGTCAATTGGTGGTCAGCTGCACAAGTCGTAGATTCAAATTCTCGGCTTGGCTATTGGCTCGGAATTTATGCGTTATTTGCCCTTCTGCAATCTCTTGCAATGATATTTGCAATAATGTATGCAGCCCTATTCGACTCTGGAGTATCTATGTATGGCAAAAGGACATATTTCGCAGAAGCTGACGGACAATACAGTTACTTGTTCATTGTTATTGTACCGAAGTCAGCTGGAGTCTTGCACCACGCTCTTCTAAAAGCCGTGATGATGTAAGTATCCTCAAGAACTCGAATAGGAACAATGTTTGACCGTTATGTAGGGCTCCTATGTCCATCGTTTCAGCTATAGAAACTGGAACCCTTGTCAACAGGTAAATAATCCCATAATCAACAAACATTCGTACTCATATTGGTGTAGATTTAGTCAAGATATGCGGCTTATTGATATGGCTTTGCCTGGTGCTCTTGTCAATACTTCATTTCGTTCGTTATCCTGTAGTACTACGAGATTAAAGATACTAATTCTCAACACAGAGTTCGCAAATTGTGTATCAGGAGCCATACTTACTATCATCGCTGTCAAATATACCGCTGTATGTTTGCCTATCATTGCGGGCTCTTTGTACCTGATACAAAAGTTCTACCTAAGGACTTCACGACAGCTTCGGCTTCTAGAGTAGGCCCTTTCTTTCGGGCGCAATCTTTTACTACAACGCTTACAAAGTTTAGTATTGAGGCGAAAGCGCCGCTTTACTCTCACTTTATCGAAACTGTTTCTGGCCTGGTGACTATCCGCGCTTTTGGCTGGTCCGAAATATTTCTACGAAGAAATCTTCAGCTCCTTGACGAGTCTCAGAAGCCATTCTACCTGCTTTTCTGCATCCAAAGATGGCTTGGCCTTGTACTTGATTTACTCGTGGCAGGATTGGCAATTTTACTAATCAGTCTTGCGGTCGGTCTCCGCGGTAATACGAACGCCGGGTTTCTAGGTATCGCTTTAGTAAATATCATGAATCTCGGCCAGTACTTGACAGACCTGATAAAGTTTTGGACGTCATTAGAGACATCTTTGGGGGCGATATCAAGAGTTAAAATCTTCGTAGAGGAGACGCCGGAGGAAACTTTGTCTAGGAACACATATACACCGAATGAAGAATGGCCAAGTTATGGAGATTTAAACTACAAGGACGTCTCCGCCAGCTACACGTATGATTTTGTACCAAACTTTGCTGTTCTGTTGCTAAGTCTGAGTTTGTAGCCAAAATGCTGCTAATGTCATTACTGGTATCACATTCGCAATAACACAAGGGCAAAAATTAGCAGTCTGTGGAAGAACTGGAAGGTCAGTTTTATTTCGGAAATACGAGACCCGAGAGCCAATATGTTGAAAAGATACTTACACATTGAAATGACAGTGGGAAGAGCACCCTGATATCAACACTCTTCGGGATGACAACGATCACTACGGGCAACATCACCGTTGACGGAATTGATATATCTACTCTACCACGGCATATCGTTAGGTCAAGATTGATCTGTTTACCACAGGAACCTTTTCTATTCCCGGGCTCGGTACGACTCAATGCTGATCCTTGGGGAGAGGCAACGGATGCCTCAATCATCGCTTCTTTGGAGAAGGTCCAGCTGTCGGGAATTATTGCCGCTAAAGGTGGCTTAGATGCTCAATTAGACTCGAATTGGCTATCTCATGGCCAGCGACAACTTTTCTGCTTAGCCAGAGCTATGTTATGTAAAAGCACTATACTTGTTCTTGATGAGCCCACAAGCAGGTATATACCTAAATATGATCATTTGTACTGAAGTCTAAGCTAATGAGCTTCGCTTTAGTCTCGACACCGAGACCGATAAGATATTCCAAAAGCTTCTGCGAGACGAATTCATATCACACACAGTTCTCATGGTTGCACATAGACTTGAAAACATACTGGATTTTGATGCCGTTATAGTAATGGATAGAGGGAGAATTGCAGAGATTGGTAAGCCAAGTGTCCTACTGTACTGTCGTTGCCGTCCATGTTTGGAGCGATGTGGAATACTCGAGATTCCGCGTAGTTTTGATTTACTCTTTTACAATCAATACTCGTACATCAGCACGCTTTTTATTTCAGAGCGCGGAAGACAAGTATATCGAATTATTTATATGGCACCTCAAAAATCTAGTCCGCCAACTAGTATCTTTGCCGACAGACTCGCGAATCGCTTAATCCATATATCAATTCAACAGATATCTTAACTAAGTCACTAACTATCTAGGTGGCCCACCTGAATGGAATGATCCACTCGGCTTGATTGCCATAATTTAGTATGGTACGGCAAGGATTTCACGAATTCACCGGTGTATACCATACGCTTACCGCATATCTTCACTGAAAATCAGACTTCACAAGATGACAGGGCCACTTTAATTTTTTTTGCCCAGTCAATAACCTAATGAGTGGATTTGGCTCGACTCGGAATAACACCAAGAACCAAGTGTCTTTCGACCATCTTCCCTCCCCGTAAATCAGAACAACAGAGCTCGAATATAGACCACCATGCACGCGCAACAGACACAACAATAACTTGAATAGAAAAGTCATTTCGCAGCTCCTCCTCCTCCTCCTCGCCACTCCCATCACCGAATTCCCAGTTTCTACCGCACTGATACTACAGCTTCTTGATCCCAACCTTCTTTGGCGCAAACTGGCCAGTTTCTGGACTTGACTTTGAGATAGCGCTGCTCAATCTTGATTTCGTTTATGCAACGATATCCTCAGCACGCTTTGCTTTATCGGCGTAGGCAGTGTACTTCACCTGGCCAACGGTGTCTTGTCTTCTGCGCGCTTGGCTTTGTCGGCATAAGCCGTGTACTTAACCTGTCCAACGGTATCCTCAGCACGCTTTGCCTTGTCAGCGTAGGCAGTGTACTTAACCTGTCCAACGGTATCCTCAGCACGCTTTGCCTTGTCAGCGTAGGCAGTGTACTTCACCTGGCCCACGGTATCCTCAGCGCGCTTTGCCTTGTCAGCGTAGGCAGTGTACTTCACCTGGCCCACAGTGTCTTCTGCTCGCTTAGCTTTATCAGCATAGGCAGTGTATTTGACTTGGCCTACAGTATCATCTGCGCGCTTGGCCTTGTCGGCGTAAGCTGTGTATTTGACTTGGCCTACAGTGTCCTCGTCACGCTTGTCAGCGTAGGCAGCATACTTGACTTGACCTACGGTGTCATCTGCACTGCACGCTTCGCCTTATCAGCATAAGCAGTGTACTTGACTTGACCGACTGTATCCTCGTCACGCTTATCAGCGTAGGCAGCATACTTGACTTGGCCCACAGTGTCTACATCACGCTTGTCGGCATAGGCAGCGTATTTGACTTGGCCCACGGTATCCTCAGCACGCTTTGCTTTGTCGGCGTAGGCAGTGTACTTGACTTGGCCTACGGTGTCTTCGTCACGCTTATCGGCATAGGCAGCGTATTTGACCTGGCCCACGGTGTCGACATCACGCTTATCAGCGTAGGCAGCATACTTGACTTGGCCTACAGTGTCGACATCACGCTTGTCGGCATAGGCAGCGTATTTGACTTGGCCCACAGTGTCTTCGTCACGCTTGTCGGCATAGGCAGCGTATTTGACTTGGCCTACGGTGTCGACATCACGCTTGTCGGCATAAGCAGCGTATTTGACTTGGCCTACGGTGTCGACATCACGCTTATCAGCGTAGGCAGCGTATTTGACCTGGCCCACGGTGTCGACATCACGCTTGTCGGCATAAGCAGCGTATTTGACCTGGCCTACAGTGTCGACATCACGCTTGTTTTCTTCGGCAGCAGCTCTTGGGATGACAGCAGTGTGGACATGTTCGGCTAAAACCATGTTAGAATGACCCAAAAATCATACAACTCTGCGATTACTGACCAGCAACCGGGACCGCTGTCACTTGAGAAAATGTGCTGAGCAAAGCAACAGCACTGAAGAAAGCTTTTGGTTGCATATTGAAGCTTGATAACAAAAGATCGATGTGAAAGAGGTGTACCGAAGGCCGAAGGGTGGTTCGAAGAAAGTACTAGCTATATTTGGTGATGGGCCAAGTGTGTAAAGCTAGTTTCTCTGTTGTTTACACTCTATGTTCTAGATATTTTCATTGTTATACATTTTTTTTCTCTTGCCAAAAAGCGCTGTGGGTATGCTGACTAAAATTCAGCACTCTCAGACGCCCCGGGAGTTCCCTCTGCTGTTACTCACAACTTCATCCACTAAGTTGTGTTTACATTGTCAGCAGTAACTACGTACAGGGAGCGATCGTCCTCAGATTCATCCAGGAGTTATGTAATCCGCCGAGAACAAGTATACAATGCATAAGCGATGAAATGTCAGGAGAACCAGCGGTCATGCAGAATGATCAATCTAAACGATAATATTCAGATGCATACGTTTTACAGTCCAGATTTTAGTAGTCTGGAATTATGACATGCACAAGCACTGTAATACAAGATCTCTTTGATTCATGATGCAGGATGAGCATTAAGAAATCCTGCTCACCATGCATAAATCCAAAGCTTGTAGTTTTTGTCATCATGTGGGACGAATAGGATTATCAGCAATATGACGTATCTCATAGACCAGTAACATAGCCAAAAATAATGCTTCACATAATCAAGTTCAATGGAGCACCCAACTTTTGAAAATTAGGGTGACGAACTCACGGTACTCACCAATAAAGCTTAAGCGAGATAGTGAGATATCACTTAAGAGAGTGATTGATTTTGCACAATATTCCACGGCTCTCATGAACATAACCACTAGCACTGTTTCCGACTCAGAGAAAGCTACAAAACATCGCATAAGGTGAAATGGAGTCCCTCTCATCTTTTCTATACAGAAATAAGCAGCTTACCAATTTAACCCAGCAGGCGTCACTCCGGTTCACTCATGCCTCCACAGAATAAATACCGCTATGATGAGCTTGCCGATGAAGATATTCCACGGCCAGCTTTGAAACGTGGACGACGCATCAGCTGTAGAGACTTTATCAGCTTTATTATCGTCGCCATTCTCTCGAGTACTATCACATTTGCCGCCACCCGGCATTACTCTCAAGCTATTGTGGTCTCTCCCGTCTATCCAGTCGCCGTAAACAGTGCCGTTTCCCCGGCTGAGCCTACTCACGTTGTCACTAAATGTGGCAGATCGAAAGAGGACGCAATTGCCATGGGATGTACATTTGATCCTTTAGCCACTGGCTGGCTTCCGCAAAACTGCCCGCGCCATATGACAGACGAGTTCCTTAACTACTCTCTCACCCTTCAATCACAGCCATGGTCGTACTGGGTAGATCAGGAAGGAACAGAGCCTATTGCAAATTACGATGTGATCTCAGGGATGGATTGGTTCTGGACAACGAACGGAGAACATCTAACTCACTGCACGTTCTTGGTATTGAGGTTCTATACAGCTATGAATGCTGGGGAGCCGACTAATGGGTTAACAATGTCCACTGACCATGCCCGTCACTGTCTGATGTGGCTTTTGGAGATTGCCCAAACTTGGGAACACTGGGATACAATTGGTTCACACGCAAATGTAGGCTTCGAGTTCTGCTGAGGCGGCCGTTCTGCCTTTGCACTAGTCTTGTATCTATCTTCACCAAGGAATCTTAGATATAAGAAATCAAAACATTTTAGTCTTGCTACGATTTCACCACGAATGTATAAATGATAGATGTGTAAATGTCCAACCTTTCAGACTCTTCAACCATCCCCCCTCGTGTTTCTTGAACTTAAGAATAAACCTCGACTTGTTGAACCATTTTCTTCAACACCAGTTTCGAAACGCATAACATACGTGACCTACTTATTTTGAAGATCCATTTTCGAGTTGCAGTTCTGAGGCAGTGTCAAGTCTCGCATGGAATATTGGGCAGCATGCAGAGGTCACAATTTCGACCAAATTTTCTGAGGTAACAATATTCTTATAAATACAGAGTTTGACATGATTTATATTATAGACTAGATCATTATTACATCTGAATCTTGACCTCCCCTGGGAGCTTTTGAATATGATGTGGAGTGATTTCCTCCTCAATACCGGAATGATTACGTCGGCTTCTAGCGAGTGACCAGTCTATCAATGGCTGAATATTCCTGCATGTGTGGACTGTCTTGAAATCTGGTGCATATCGTTGTGCACTTTCAAACCATACAACATGTACCCGAGTCATATCTGCACTGCACAGTATGGCTTGTCGAAGGTAGTCAATACAATGCTCTATGGCGTGTAAGAATTAGGACGGCTTGGTTTTGAGTCAGGTTCAAGTACTTACCAACATGAAGGAGTTGCACATGTGGCGGGTCAGGATCGAAGTAGTAATCTGGGTACAATGCTTTCCGTACTTTATTCTAGTTTTGCTGTGTTATTTTAATACCAAAAACACCTAGATTAGAACTCACCAAGCAATGAATCTGGTGGAAGACGTCCAAACCAGTTATCCAATACCCATCCACCCACTTTGTCTTCCCTCTAACATCGTCGGACTCTTCTCCATCAACGTAGATACCTGAAGCTATAGGTTCGTCAGCTACAGCTCTTAATTATAGTTTCGCCCTTCAACAAAAAATAGTCACACATTACTTACCATCAAGTGCCAAGGGTTCCCAAAGAGCATCTATTTCTGGTGAAGGTGGTCCGACCCATTCCGGCTCTCCATCGGCATGTTCTCGTATCAGTGTTCCATTATCATTAAAGACGAGAGCTGCGCTAAATTCGACCTCAACCATTTCGATCAGTTTAGTCGCTGGTGCTTTTACACTATTAGTATTGGAGCCTTCACTGGATTATAAGGATTAATTATCAGAATACATACTTAAGTCTGTGTGAAAGCCAGTCTCGTATGTATTTCCGGTTTTTGCGATCATAATGCAAGTGATCCCAAGCCCAAGGGAAAGAAGTGCAAAAAATGTTGTTGCTATTATCCAAGGCAATTGCACCCTACGCTTAGACCCAACGAAATTTTCCAGTTGTATCGCTCCCCACAGGGCTAGCCATGGGTTCGAGACATATTCTTCGTTCTTTTCGGTGTCGAAGGTAGAATCTTTCAGTTTATGATACTTCGTCTCTTGTTTTGGATACATTGCAATGTTTTGTGCTAGCCTGTAAAGCTGTAATTGAACAAAGCAACTTTCTAAAGCCCGGGGAGTAGTTACAATACAAAATGGAGAACAAAATCATGAAACGTGATCTTTGGTAGTAAGTGGCCCTCTATGCGTGTTAAGTTTTGTGACGAAATCACAACACGAATAACGAATGCAGAATTGTGCTCGCTTAGATTAACGAATCCTATTTCTTACCTTGCTTACCTCGTAGCATGTGCTGATTTTCGCACTTTAGGAGGCTCACTGTACTTATGTATGGTGAGCCGCTAATAAGCGATGGGGGTGGCATTTGAATTAGCGAAGCTCACCTCGCATTTCTGATTGCATGCTGAATGAGAAAGAGGGGTTCTAGAATTGGCAGGTTTGGTATCAAGCGCCGGGAATAACATGCAATTGATCATCAAGTTATCAGAAAGTTGATTTGCAAGGCAAGTCTGTAAAACTGGAGGTTTGTTGAATTGCAGGCTGTAAACACTACCCGGCTAATTAGCCTCTATTCTCAGGTTGACTGAGATTTATATTACCAAATTTAACATAAATCAAAATCGGTATATTTACTAATTTGCGAAGATAGTAATGTAAGTTATCGCAGCTGGTACTGGTATTCAACTTTAGTCATGATAATATAGGAATATAAAAGTGGCTAAAACAGCTATTATCCATACTATGTGAAAGGGCGGCTTAACTTTCAAAATTAGTGTATAAGGCATTCTTTAGATGATGCACTTTAATAAAATCACTTGCCTAGTATTCATTATTGCATGATAAATAATAGACGTGTTTTGGCCATTAATAAGATATTCAAATAAGACATTGTCAACCACATACGACCATAGACTGAGGAGAATTGGGCATCCCGTCCGCTCTGCCATACACAAGCCTCAGATCGGTAGATTAGTAGTTGGGTGGGTGACCACCAGCGAATACCTACTGTTGTATGTTTTTCTTTTTGTCTTTTGGTCTCATTTTCCCTCAAATAGGAAAACTTGTTATGATCGTTACCGTAAGTAACTTTTTATACCTCAAGGGCATCATCATCAGATATGATACGATTAGAAAACGAGCGTCCTCATAATTTAGCGTGTTACTATCTCTAGGAGAGAATGAAGCTCTTCTCCAAATTGTAACTTTTAGATTTTCTACGAAGGAGTAATTTTTTTGTTGTTGATAAGGATATACACATAAACTTATGTATATGAAGGATACCACAATGTATCTAATTTTTATCTTTAATATTAATATTATACAAATTGTCTCCCGTATGCCTAAGATAATTGTCGATCTATACTACTTTGGTTAGAGATTTAGCACCCCCTTAATTAAGCGAGCGATCAATGCTGGCGCTCGATCTATTAGAGCTACTCTATATGCATCCATAAGCCAATTTACAATAAATAAGGTCTCAGGAATAGAGAGATGAGCATTGGTCTGTCCACGTCCTATTATCCTAAGCTCTAAGTAGTAGAAATACAAAGGCATAAAAATATTACTTACCACTTTTTTACTACCTAAAATGTAGGTATATATATAGGGCTCAAAGATTATACCTTACAATATAAAAGGAAGTGTATTTTTATTCAGGTAGAGCAGAGTGTAAGTAAAGGTCACATATATAGTTAGGGGATATTATGGAATTGACGACACTCCAGCCTTGTTGTGCAATATAAATACGCTAAAGATGACCTAAACCGAGAGAAAACAATCCTTGGATCCTGCAGAAATCAATTGCGGCGGTGACAGAATTTAGCTATGTAGCGCTGAAATATCCTTGTGACTTGTCCTGGCCTTCGTGCCCTTGCCTCAAACACACCGAGCATCCGTAGCTGCACAAGCATTCCCAAGAGACTGGCCACCACAATACCCTCGAATTCCATATCTTTCTGTGATTCTGAAAGTAACAATACGCCTTCGCTGTACCCAAGTGAAAGGGACAACTCCCACCCTGCATGATGGTAGATACCACAGATCCTACTCCCTCTATCCTCATCCTTTCGGACTAGTGTATAGCGTAGAAGGCCATCTCTCGCGGGATGTATCTGCCATTCGAGCTTTAAAGGTGTCACGTCATCTGATTCGAAAGTGGTCAAGGTGAAGTATGGATGACTGATTATTTGACTGCCCCTAGCTGAGTCAGGAATAGGGAAAGAAGTATCCATCTTGATTAGCAGGCCGCGCGATTTCATGTAGACTGTCGGTGTGTCGTCAACAGACAATGCCGCTATTTTTCTACAGATTTTTCTGTCAGTAGATATAGAAGAAAGAGGAACGGGAAAGTCAATTCCTACAGTTGAATTTCGGAACTACACATTCCCAGTTCTCGCTTATTCAAGCGAATCTGAACATCACTATCTTCTATTCCATATATCATGTCGGTGAGGTACGCGACCTGATCGTCCACATTACCCCCACTCGGTTTTTCCATCATACCGAGCAGCGTCGTGTACAAAGTAGAACCAAGCACAGGCGAAGTTCTTACAGCTTTGCGGTATCGGGCTCCGGCCTCGTATATGGGTAAATGTGCTGTCCTATTGTCATGACGAGGGATGTATAGAACGCGTGAGAGGTGAGCGGGTGCCTCACATAATTCGCGTCCAAGCTTGGTGTCAAAGTAGGAGATGGTCTGTCTGGAGATTTCGGATGACATGGGTGCCCAGTTGGTAGTACCGAAATGGAAAGGTGCTCTGCGAGGCTAATATAGAAAGAACGGAGATTTCAGATTGCCAACGCAGGAGGAAAACTTTGTATTTTTCATGTGGATTTATAGCTAGTATGATTCGGTTTCAGAGTAGCAGGATTTATAACAAGAAGATTGTTCATTTGTGCTTGGATTTGCCAACGAGGGGCCATCTCACATTCTTATCCCCAACATATCCCACCAAATTGAGTTAAGACGGATGATTCCGCCCACATCATGGTGCTGTTCCACGGACATTTAAGCCCAATTGCTGTAGTTCCCAAAAGAAGTGATTGCGCTTGTGCCCTGATTACCAATGAAGCTACTAAACCGACAGGTCGGAAAAGTAACTTATTTTAGCCTAGCGCTAAATTGTGTAGTACGAGGAGACATTATATGGTTTTGTTATATTAAGCATCTTAAACTTCTCGTCTCGAGAATATCGTCATTCTGTTTCTCAGGGAACACTCCTCTAAACGGAACTTGTCATTCTCACTGTTTCCCTGATATGGAGGACCCACCCGGTCCCACCCGGTCTCCCGTTCATCACCCGGAAAGTGATATTCATGGGTATAACTTACTCCATGGGTGGATTTATATATGGCTATGATACAGGTACGTGTAGAAAAGAATTTCATCTCAAGCAGTATTTCGTATTGACACAAGTCAGGGCAGATCTCAGGTTTTCTCGAGATGGACAGCTTCAAGCAGACATTCGGCAGCTTCAACTCTGCCACAGGTGAATATGGGTTTCCAACCATTCGTTCAGGACTCATCGTGGGCTTGGTAAAATCATATCCCGACAATAAAATGCTTGGCTAATCGACAAATTAGTTGAGTATTGGGACTCTTGTTGGAGCTATGATTGCTGGTCCCCTCGCCGATAGACTTGGACGAAAGCTGCCAATCTTGCTGGCCTGCGTTGTTTATGGTATTGGGGCGATTATACAAATAACTTCCAGTATCCACTGGTATCAAGTAGCGCTAGGCCGCTACGTAGGAGGCATCGGTGTTGGAGCTCTGTCGTTTCTCGTGCCTTTGGCTACCAGTGAAACGTCTCCGATGAATATTCGAGGGTTTATCGCCTCGTAAGTTACCTCCGACTCATACTTTTTGTACGCTAACGACCAGTATAGAGGTTATGCAATGTCAGCCACATTGGGTATCCTTGTGGCCTCGTTAGTCAACTTCGGCACTGAGCGGCTCATGTCGCCAGCCTCTTGGAGAATTACCATGGGATTCGACTTTCTATGGATTTCTTTGTTTGTTTCCGGATTGATCTTTCTACCAGAAAGCCCCAAATATCTCTTTGCAATAGGTCAGCCCGAGAGAGCGAGGACCATAATGGCACATCTGCTGGGCGTCGAGAGGGATCATCCGATCTTACAGCGGGAGATGACAGAGATGACGGAGAAACTACGCACTGAACTGTCGCACAAAGGTGAGCCATGGTGGTATGTTTTTCGCAATAGAGAAATTTGTATTCGAACTCTGCTAGCAGTTGGAATTTTATCCTTTCAGCAGCTTACGGGGGCCAACTTTTTCTTCTACTACGGAACTTCCATATTCGCAGCGACTGGGATATCAAATGGCTACATCATCCAGATAATTATCAGTACGGTGAATGTGGCCAGCACCTTTCCTGGGCTATACTTCGCTCAGAAGTTCAGTCATCGGCGGTGTCTTGTATTAGGAGCATTATGGATGGCTTTGTGTTTCATAATCTACGCCTCAGTTGGTCACTTCAGCTTTAACAAAGATGATCCGGATCAGACACCCGCGGCAGGGGCTATCATGATTACGTCCACGATTCTTTTTATTGCCGCTTTTTCAAGCACTTGGAGCCCACTAGCATGGGGAGGGGAGAAGCACCTATTGTTTGCCCCGCACATTGTCGGGCTACCTGCGCATCAGTCGCAACGGCGGCTTTCTGGGTTTGGAGTTTTTTTTTCTCGCCTTCTTTACTCCGATGATTACCGCCCGGATTGACTATCTGTACGGCTATGTTTTTAGTGGATGTTGCTTACTCATGGCACTGATGGTTCAGTTATTCTTGATCGAGTCGCGGGGACGAACACACTGGAGGAACTTGATAGCATGTATAGTGAGTGGCTTGGATCGAGTGATACCCTTCATTAAGCGAGCGGGTGATCTTCGAGCTCGAGCCACTTCGAATAGTCAGGTATCTTTAACCCTTATGATGAGAATATTTCCAACCATGAACCTTGTATAAGATCCATGGTTTATTAGTATGCTCCCTAGCTGTTACTTCAGGACTGAAATATTCGAATCCTGTCGTGTTCTCAGAACTACCTGCGAGGCTCGCGAACCGAGCTCATGCGTGACCATCCTGTAGGCTGTATGTCTACTCGAATAATAGCAGCTCGCTTAAGTTCAAACCCCTTACTCTCTCGGTGTCTTGGGGTGGGCCTTCCCAGAAGCGGTTAGATTTCCGACGAAATCCCCTATACGCTATTCTACGCATGCATGTGATTAAAACAGTGACTTTTGCAACAACCTACAACCACACTCCTCCATAACCTCAACAACTTCCAACCTTAAGATAGTAGAGTGGAGGACATGGCGCTGTGCCTCTTGATAACGGTGCAAGAGTAATGACTGACATCCGAGGCTAAGCTCGGAATTCTTGCCTAATTTATCTCAGAATGGCGAGGAAAGAAGATCCCAGCAGTACGTTGTACCTCCCCATGCAAATACTTACAGCTGACCATCTTCCTCTCCGCAGCATGGTATCTCCCGAGACCCGATTTTCCGTCTCGTAGTAGAAGAACTTAACTGACCCGTTCGTCTATAGCAACACTTGTAGGCGACGAAAGGTGAAATGTGAGAAGTTCTCCTAGAGTCCGATAGGAGCCAGCACTGCGCTTGGATTTAGTTCTGACGATTGCATGGGATTATCACGTAACTGCTAATAATGCTTCAAATTGTAGGTGACGGTGCGACTCCCAATTGTGTGAACTGCGTCAAACTGCAGCTGCATTGTGAAAAGCCAACCGTCGATTACCGCTTCTTACTCCATACCAATCAACCGTCTCTCTTCTTGACTTGAGTAAGTTCGTGAACAAATAACCAATGCTGTCACCCTGCCAGTGCTGACCAACCAACACAGCACCACTACCAGCTCATTCCCGTAGAAATTATTCATATGCAGCCGCTACCGAGTCTAAAGATGCCGCAGATCTTCGGCTGCGGCAGGCCGCCGAGCTGTCACAGTTATCTCCTCGAGCCGCACTCGAGAACCCGGAAATTTCCCACTTTTTCTCTCACTACATCAGAGTTATTGCTCCATGGTATGACCTGAACGATGCGACTAACACTTTTAGCGTCGTCGTGACTGCATGTGCTCTAGACCTTCCTGTCCTATTTCGAGCCATCATCGCGATGTCCAGCAGCCATTGGTTCAAGATCATGGGCGGCTCACAAGAGATCGCGTTCGCATTCTATGCGACTTGCGTCGAGGATCTCCTCAAAGCTTTGGAAAACTGTCCCAACTTCCCAGGAGAGTATCTGGCGGCAGCTTGCGTATTGCAATTATACGAGATCCTAAACGGTAACGACCTATCCTTATATCTTTCTTATAGACCCTAGCTCGATACCCAGGATTCTAATCTTTTTTTTTTATCTTAGAAAGCATACAGACTTCCCCATGTCACCTTTTAGGTGCTTATTCATTTTTAACGACCATCTATGTGGACCTATCGACCTGGAATCTTGCTCAAGCTGGGTTCTGGAACTATCTTCGGGAAGAGATCACCGTTGGCCTGGCTTCAAACCGGCAAGTACGTATCGGGAAGGAATTTACCAACATCCGAGATATAATAACCCGTGAAACCATTGGTGATGACGCGCGTGCGAACCTGGTCACCTATATCCTAGCCCGCCTTTTGAACTTATATTTTGCATTCAGCGAGGCACATACTGAGGAGGATGGCCGTCAATGGATGGATGACCATTTTGCGACTTGGACGGACTTGAGGGCAGATCTTACGCTATGGACTGAAAATCTCCCAGCGACTTTCCAGCCATTTTCCACCGCCCCCAAGCCCGGAAATGTCTTCCCTTCGGAATGGATGCTCAAACCTTGGCATGGTAAGATATGCGCCAGAAGTTGCTCAACTATGCCATTTCGTTGCCGACTAATGTTTCCTGGTCTAGTAAGTGCCGTGCAGTATGGTGCAATCGCCGAAATTCTGCTTGTCTTGTCTTCGCCGGAGCCGCAAACTGAAAGCAGCAATCGACCACCGGATCTAGTGCAAAAGCTCGCAATACGAATATGTGGAATAGCATTCACGAATGAAGACCTAGCCGCTACACTTAACGGCTTTGGGCCTTTATTGTTTTGTTAGTCCCCACTGATTGATCCATGGCTTACATGAAGACAATAGTGATTGACATATTTGTTACCTTTAGGTGGCCGGTATTTGACCGAGGATAATCATCGAGCTGCACTCGAGACCATGCTTATTAACTTTAGCAGACCAACTGGCTATCCAATGGAACACAACGTCAAGCGGCTTAAAGAATTTTGGGCACAGTTGAGTTATAGTTGATCAAATATACCGTCGTTTTGACAGGGGCTTTACATCAAAATTCAAGGCAGCTAAGGAGAAGGAGAATGTGAAGGGGCCAAACCTACTCCATGAGAAAAAGTGTATTTACAAACAATTTTAAGCTCAATGAAGAAACGCAGTCCTATAAAATTATTGATATGGCTCATTTGATGCTCCAACGTACTGTATCTAAAGCTTTAGGAACCATATTCCACCCCCAGCTAGTACATACAAAACACTAGCGACAAAAAGGGGTAACCCAAAAAGGACACCTCCTAAATCTAACCCAGCCGAAAAAAAGACACAGCCAGGATTGGTGCGGCACCAAGGCCTCCAATAGCGTCTATAAGAGAGATAGCAGTATAGAGAATTGCGATTTGAGATTTCTCAACTCGTGAAGTGACAAAGAGCTGTACGCTGTTGTTCAACCCCCAGCCAAGTGAGAATAGAAGAAGTCCTAGCATATATGGTACGTTAAAATCTTAATTACTCCGACTACGGTTTAGAGATAGGAAAGTTGTACCGACCTAGAACAATAGGAACGAGAGTTTTTGCAACAGCAAGTACAAGGCATCCACTCACGAGTGCGATCAAGCTAGTTTTTGCTATTATAAGATCTGCTGTAGGACTCTGATAGTGAAGCTTGTAGATAAGCAGATGGTTCATCATTGGTATCACTATAGGAAACAGAACAATATTAACCGCCGGTCGAACGGATAGAAGGTAACTAATCTTTAATGTCGGTTAGTTTTGGTTAATTGAATAAAAATGTGAGTTAGTAAGCTGGCATGAACATACGGATGCTAGTTTCCACCCTAATTCTTTTGATAAATATTGTAGCAGTATTGCCGTGATCTGTCGGGCCAGCCGATTTACGAGAAATGCTGGCAGAGCCAGTAAGACATTGCGGTCAGTCAATATGAGTGTAATGATATTCTTCAAGGGTTTGAACATATGTTGTACCGAGTGAAGAATCTTTTCGAAAGTTCCTTTGGTAGGAATTGTATCATCCTCATCTGGAGCCTCAGAAGCGATAGACTCCGAGCTGCGGACAGACGCCAAACCATTGTGAGAAGACTCAGTACATACGGTCTTCGGTAACGCCAGTAAGACGAAGAGACCGATGGATTCAATGAGAAATCCGAAGGTCAGTGCCGTATAAACTGTCGTTGCCATCATTAATCGAGCACCTGTTGGTGGGGCCAAAAGCTCCACAACCAAGTTGGCAGTGCTGACGTAGAAAAAAGCACTTATTCTACTATTATTAGTTTTCCACACAATTTAACACGCTTTCAAATCGATGGTAAGATAGCGTACCTCTTTTCCGGGACCACTGAGTCTGCAACCAATGCAAATGCTAAAGCGTTGAGAACAGATGAACCGCCCCCGATGACAAGAAAAAGCGCCGACGCCCAAATAGCTTCTATTGGGAAAACTGCAGAGAAAACGCCTGGTATATATATTTGTGAGTAATGGGCTTTTTTGGAAGAAAGACATTACATACACACAACTACGACCCATAAATTTGAGAGAAAAAGACCTATTTCGCTGAGAGCAAGGACTGATATTCGCCTTTTTACACCGGCTATAACACCAAATGGCAGCACCAGTGCGATCTGCATAATACCTCTTAGAAGTGACAGCCAACCTCGAAGCAAAGCGAGCTGGCTTTGGAGGACATCCAACTTGCAATACACCTCATCAACGTTGCCGTTGGAGTCGACGAGGCTTTTATCATGCTGTAAATAATATCTTTTGCAAAGTGCTGACTCCAGAAGGCGAAGCTCAGGCACGGATCTTATGTTTTCACCAAAGTCAATGAGAAAGACAAAAAGGCCAACAAGATAGACGATTTTCCAACAACTCAGATGTCGCGATAATCGCTGTCGTAAGTGCGGCCATGATTTCGCTTCGGGATCAATCAGTACTCGGTTCTTGGCGAAGTAATTGCGTGGATTCTGTATCTGCAAATGAGTCTGGTGGTTCTGAGTTGTCCCCTGTGGTAGACATGATGTCTGTAGGAATTTATCGCTAATGGAGCTGCTCTCAGAAAATAGAGGGTGATAAAACAGGGTAACTCTTTTCTCAGTTGGATACACAAGAGTAAACTGAGGTCGCAAGATCGCCGCCGTGTTCAATCTTTGCCAAGACCAACATACAGGCCTGTAGGGGGTTGGGGTTTGGCACCCATGGCTCCGTGTTGCATAAGATTAGCGGCTTACAACCCTGAATGACACTGAGTTGAATGGGGAAGTCATTGAGGCCTAGAGGTCTAGACATCAACGTGCATCTCTGCACCCGGGAGCGTTGGCCGACTCCGAACAGTGAGTACAATTCTCCTTTGCATCTGATACGATACCCACGTTTCTGATTGGAAAATGTCCAATGGTCGGTCATCTCTTGAACCAATCAATACAAATAGAATGTAGGTTGGTCTAGGTACAGCTTTGGAAAATGACAGTAATTCCCGCATAACACCTTCTTGATTGAGAACCCAGTGCGGAAAGCCTGTACCGAGGCGTTTACGCACTGGTGACGGTTCGCTAAACCCATGAAATAAATCCATGCATGAGGCACATTCACCTATGATGTAATTCTCATAAGCAACTAGTGAACAGCAGTTGAGTGGCTGACTTTATTTTCTCAGTTCGTTCTCGGTGACCGGTTAACCAATTTTCTTGCATGTCCTGCTTGGTTTGGATAAACTGTTTAACGAGCATTCGGGGCGAGATTTCTCAATTTAAGCGACCTATCGGATGGGTCAGCGTAGAGCGGTAAGGAATAGGATCCACGTAGAGAAAACGATAGACACGCTTTCTCGGAATTTTTGTTTGTGTGTAACATAATGGAGTTGAGGCTTAATTTTGAAAAACTGATTGCTAATAACAAGCTGCAAATTAAATTCGGTTGAGCTTTTGCTTGGTAATATGTCCTGCAAAGAAAAAGAGAAAAAAAAACTTCGCTCTAGAGTGTCTATCTACAGGAGTAAATATGTAGCCTTTTTAGGAAATTGCCAAGACTAGGCTATGACAGCTTTGAAAGGTTTAACAGTCTCTGGAAATCAGGTGTCCCTAGACCAGACACAGGGTCCCACCCTAGAGTTGCATTCCAGCTTGCATAGGGCACATATGGGCTCGGTAAACCTGAGTACATGTCTTCCCCAGTACAACCCTCAGATCCGCCATGGACAACATCATTTAACCCACCCTTACCAATAGAATACAACCAAGGGTTCAGAAACCCAAGTGGTGACTTTCCACTTGACAAACGTTCGCTGTTCAGAAGTGAAATAATGGATGCGAAGGTTGGTGCTGCGGCACTGAGGAAAAGGTATGTTAGTATATCATTTATATACTCAGACAGGATCCAAGATGATAGAAAATGACAGTTCTTACCTTGTACCATAACCCAAAACTTCATCGAACTCCAGTGTCGTTACATTTTTATCAATATACTGAAAAGCCCATCCTTGCGCCGACACATCAGGAAACCCTCTCCCACTGGCATTATAAAGACCATTCCATCGATCACCCAAAATATCCAGATACTGTTTGACTGCGTCATCTTGCCAAGCAGGTCTAGCAAACCGATCGCTAAAGCCTCCTGATGAATAGAAAACTGAAGACTCCGGGTTAAAGTGTCTTGTAGCTCCAACGGAAGTAACATAAGGACATGCTGCTGGGAACATAGGCAAGAAGCGTGTTTCGTTCTTACCATCATTGGTTTGACAAGCTGATCCTACTCCAGTATCACCGCTGCTAAAAATCACTGAGACACCTCTCAAGCCTAGTTGGCCAAATCCGTCGCACACTGCTCTTGCATAACCCTCAGGAACAGATTGTTCATCTTCACCATAAGAGGTGGTGAGGGTCTGGGGAAGCTCATTGTCTGGGGCAGACAAAAGGTAATCCAGGAGTTCAAGGTAGGGCTCGTTATCGTTGTCTTCTTGAGTTGGTTGGTCCAAGTCTGGAACAAGGTACGCAATCCCGCCAGTACTGTAGTAATTGATCTCGGTTCCCACAACCAACGGGCCAGTATACATGACATCAAGATTTGCCTCAAGATCATTGTCGACAGTGTCATTTTGAAGATCCAAGCCCCCGTTCACTAATACATAAGTGAAGTTCTGACCTATTGCCTGGGGCGCATATTCTGAAAGAAATCTCTGATAGGCATCATATTTCGGGTATTGCTTCAAATAACCACTTATCCCAAGTAGTGACCCAGACACCGGAGGAAAAATCTTGTAGTCGCCGATATTGTATACAGCTCGTAAGCAGTCTGGAGTGATCGTAGTGTTGCAGGCTGTGATATTGAAAGCTGAGCCATTGAGTGCCGCGACTGGTGAAGGAAAATCCTCTGGTTTTAGAGCTACTCTAGAAAGTGACGCCCGTTGCGCTCTACTCTGACCAAAGTGCGTAGTTGGGTGAATCATCATGATATGGGGAGCAATATGCTCTGGGACTGAGTATTTCAAAGTACGGATCTTAGAGAGATTATTTTGATCTCTGAAGAAATAGAATTCAGTATCCATGATTGCTTCCGCTACAGCGATGGTAGTCTCAAAATGGATTGTATTTCCTCCAGCATTGCGGATTTGAGCATCAAGTACACCAGAGCTTATCAGCCAGTGCAAAACTGAGTTTGTAGATGTGTCCGCTGGCTTAACAAGATCTTTGACAGCTTCTGAGTTTAGGTGTTGACCATAGCTTGGATGGCTGGGAGTCGAGATGGCAAGAAGGGTCTGCTCAAAAAGATCATGATCTTGCTGTGTGAGTGCAATTCTAAATTCGATGCTTGTGCTGGAGGGTGCCCTTCCAAGTTGAGTCCATCCATGTGGTATTGTCTGCAATGACTCAAATTGGATTGTTGCGAGGGCCCCGAGAGCATGAACAGCACCAATCAACACTAATTTCCACTGCATTTTGCCTTAAGGAATGTTAATCTGATGTTTCTGATGATCCAAGTTAGATACTTACTTTAGGACAGTTTGGAATTGTGTTATCCAATCTCGAAAACTTCGGACTCCCTTTTCCCAATGAGATGCCCATCACAGATGCAGAATTCCCCCCTCGCGAATTTGGTCAATGGCCGAGGCTGCACACTAGGCAGAACCCCTAGAAGTGTATCCAGAGATTCTGTTGTCAGGAACAACAAAATAATAAGCACTAGGAATGCATGCTCATTATTGGAACTCTTCGCACACTTGGCACCTCGGTTAATTGTGACCGTTATTTTCTGCATTTCAGACAGCACGTTTAGTGTCCAACAGGGAGCTTAGCACTTTGCTAATGCATGACACTCTCACCTTACTTTGTGAAACTGCTGCACTGTAGCTCTGGCAGGAGCTTTTGCTCACGGCGCATACGCACATGCAAGGTGATGCCTAAAATATGGGAGACGATGGTCATCGCTTAACAGCGGGACTACAATTACATGGGAAACAGTGCAATTGTGGAGCCTGATTCTCAACGACAAACATGTAAATCTTTCTTGGCACTATTTTGTAGAGAATTAACCTGGGTATGTTCGTAAGCTCGCAAGTTTAGCATTCCATCTTCAATGTATCTTGCTTCATCTTCTCGCTCTACACCGTAGCTAGTTCCGCCACGCAATTGTCTTTCTCTTTTCTTGAGTACCCTTCGACCAGGCAATCATTCAAAATATGGCCGAAAACCCAGAGGAACCCAAATATAACGACGACAATGAAAGAATGGAATCAGAAAGTCATCCACTTGTCAGTGATGAAATCGATACCAGGTATCAACGCCGCAGCTCGAGGAGAAATTATTGCTCATGGCTCTGGATGTTTTCTACCATGTTCTTTGCCATGCTATCTATGAAGCTTGCTTTTTTCCCCAACCGCAGCAGCCAACACAACAATTGCTGGGAGAGAGGCGTCGGATTTGAGACGGATCTAGGTTGGTTTTCGAATGATGAGCTTCTCGAAATTTGTCAAATGAGTGATAATATGCCAATGGATGCTAATCCGAGCAGAGGCGGCTAGAATTTCTTCGGACTACGAAGTGGTTACGTTCACACAGGCGGCGTAGAGGAAGACGAAAATGGGCGTCTGTATCGGGTTGAAGACGGGCCTGCAAACTACGTGGGGCCACCAAGTCCAGCGATTGACGATGCTTGGCATGAATTACAGCGTGGTAACTCTTTACCATTTTCTTTGTTTTAGATGAGTTTGGTTACACTAACCATCGGATGAAGGAATCGAGGTAATACTTTACGGCGACGAAGCTAAATCTGTAGCCAACCGAACAACGGAAGAACCGGAAGGTGGCTGGCGTGTAACGTGAGTTTTTCGTCGCCTGTCAAAATTTCCCTAATTGAGTATAACTGACAAAGCAACAGTGTTGATGTCTTCCACTCTTTGCACTGTGTGGTAAGTGAGCCTTGAAGTGCTCTTCGCCGTTAAGAAAAATGTAACTGATCTGGCATTCAGGATGAACTTCGGAGAACACTCGATCCTGAGTACTACTTTCCTGAAGGAATGGGGTCTCAACCATATTTTTACCGTGATCATCTTTGTACGTAGTCTCGTGGTTGGTGATGCCTGAGACATTTGTAATCATACTAACTTTGTGCCATCCCTCTCAGATCACTGCGTTGATTACTTGCGCCAGGTGGTGCAATGCCAGGGAGACCTGACACCTTTGAGATATGTCTGGTCGGAGACACATGCAACTGGCAAGCCTCTGTGGGGAGAGCCTCACACCTGTCGAAACTTCAAGATGATCCAAGACTGGGCCAGGGCTAGAGCTGCATTTTAGTAACCAGGCAAATTCCATAGTTAAGAAAGAGGTATTAATGCAAGTGTAACATGGGGAATCCAAGAAAACCCATCATACAATACTGGGGCTCGCTTGCTCGACGCACGCTTTTAAGGTACTGGTATGGTAGTTCAAAATTTGGTCCAGACAGTAAAGTCCTCAACGCCAAGAACGCTGTATCTGTAAATGTGTTATTTAGATTAAACTTAATATTAGACTTATCAGGATACTGGGGGAGATCAAAACACAAGAGGGGATGGTAGCTCTCATCTCTGGGGGCCAGATCCATCTCGTCCGTACAGTACAGTACAATACAGTACTTACCACTAACTGTACCTACCTGCCTGGTCAATGTCTCCGCCGCACACGATGCTACTCTACGTGCTTGCTGCATATTGCGGGGTCGACTGGATGGGAATGTTCATTGGGGTTTGTGCTTTTGCCATACGTAGGCATGCAAAAGCCCATTGTATCATCTGCAAGTCAGCTCTCAGATGGGACATTTGCAGGGGCGGACGTCACTCCTTTGGGTTAAGAAGAGCAGTACATCCGTACAGGCCGACGACGCTGGGTACCGCAGAATAAGGGTAGCGTCCCTCGATCGGGCAGGAGGGAGAAGATTGAATGTTGATTGGCAAGGAGGGTCCGACAAGATAAAGGTGATGGGTCATTATCTCTACGGTATCTTCCACGCTATCTCCCCCGGTGGGTGCATCATCGTAGATAAGGTGGGACTTGTAGGGGGCGTGTAGGGGGCGTGTAGTGCGGCGTAGGGGCCAGCCAGCACTCGGGGGAATAGTTCGTAACGGGCGCCGGAAATAATCATCACACAATCCGAGCCGCTCTTGCACCAGGCGACAATACTGTACCTCCTCCGTAGTTAATGGCTCGTACGGAACGGGCCACTAACTACCTAAGGCGGGGTGGCGGGGTCGTTCGTGTCACAATCATCGCCGACAGGCACTGACTGCAAAAGCCCACTTCCCCAGAAGAGAATGCGGCCAGCCCACCCTTACGATCTGAACTATGGTCTATGGTCTACGGTCTGCGGTCTACGGTCTGCGGTCTACCCTACCCATACCTGCGCTGGCGAGGTTGGCTACGACCCATACCCATATACCCATACCTACCTACCATAGCATGAGGTATAGTATATCCCAAGCCACCATGCCGCCATTTCTACACTAAGGCAGTCAAGTACTCGAGTATCTCGAGTCAGCCGTTTCTGCTCGTCTCTCCTCATGTTCCATTGGCCCTGCGTACGAAGCTACCGAAGCTACGGACGTACCGCCCCAGCCATAACCGTTTGCAATACATCGCGACTCCCGCCATTGCATGCATCAGCTCTTCAACTCCCGTGCTGCGTGTGGCCACACGAAGAAACAAAGAAACAAAAACTATGATGCCATTCCCATTACCTTTCCCATTGCCATCTCTTAATCGCACCTGCGATGCTGCGGCGCAGCACCGTCTCATCTCAGTCTCTTCGCGACCTACTTACCAAGAATGAGGAAAACAAGATCCCCCTTAAAGTGGCCATGGTAGCTGCTGACCACCAAGGGAAGGTCGGGTATATACCATAGTCGCAAGCTGTGCTATACTCTGCTGTGCTGTACCGTGCTGTGCTCAGATCCGTCCTTCGCCCCAGGAAAAGACACAGATAAAACTGCTACTTCTTTCTCCCTCCCCCAGATGGACTACGATGAGCGGAGACGGGCTCAGAACCGAATAGCACAGCGGAAGTATCGTATGTGGAGACCGTTCTATGAACTATTGCAATGCCTCATCTAACTATAAATAAGGGAGGAGACTCCAGGAGCGAAAAGAACAGCCAGATGGGACCAATGCGAACACAACAACACTACCAGCACCAGCACCACCAACGCCACATCACCCGAGCCTGTCATCCAACAACGAGTCAGCAGCGGAGGACTTCCCGAGTCCTCGGGCCATTGGGAATTCATCTCCTCGACGCCACAAATACAGCCGCTTCTACAACTTGACCCGCCAGAATTCCATTATTCGGCGCCGGATCTGGAGAATTCGGATTTTGGAACAGAATATTTCGACTCAGACCCAACAGTATGGGGGGAGCAAGAACACCGAGCACCCGGTCCCTCATCTTCTTACCCTCCGACATATATCCCTGGCGTGGACTTCATGGCACAAATATCGCCTCTTCAACAGTACCAAGCTCTACCAACCAGACTTGGACAAGCGAGGAGAAGCCACTCAACTTTTCTTCCAAGCAATTCATCCAACGGCTTCTATTCACCCACAGCCAACCTTGATTCAAGTGACCAGCCTACAGCCGATGCAAACAATTTTGTGCCCAAGCGAGCAGCTTCCGTGTCCTGGCCTTCGCCCATCTCACGACGCACATCACATCACCGGCAGCAATCAATGTCTTCCGAAGTCATGTTAGATATCGGGCGCGACAGAGACCCTCAATTTGCCAGATATAACGAAGGAGAATGGGATTCATCAAACGGCAAAACTTTAGCGAGGTTAGAGACGGAAGGAGTCTCAGCAGACTTCCGAACGTCCCTATCGATTGATAGCCCAGTAAACCACAGTTCTCGAAACGTAGGTCTGCTCTGTACCAAATACTTCGGTTACTATTTCACTGATGCTTCACAGGGCCGAAGAACCCGACAATCAAAAGCCACTGACACTAAAGATCGCTGTCTAGAAGAGGCAAATGTCAAACAGAGAGAACACATCGGGCGCCAAGCAGAGCGACTAGTTGCAAGCTCGGTTGACCTCTATGATCTTAGTGTCCAGCTAGGACTATGTAGTCGGGATCAAAATTTTAGGCGTATGCTACAGGACATAAAACATCGTTTCATCGCATTGTTAGATTTGGAATCAGACCTTAGCGATCTGGACCTTGAGTAAACTTGAAAATTGAATGGCAACTGTCCTACAGACCCCTCTTGTGTATTAATTGCTTGAAGCCCCAAAAATGTGAAGTGGATGAAACATGTTTTCATCTATCACCTGTAGCTGCTTAGGGAAGACTCAAGAATGTACTATCCGGATTCATTAATAATTAGAGCCTGCTCGCTTATTTGCGACTTGTGGTTCTCCAGATAATGCTTACCTACCTACCTGTCTTTAATTATAGCGTAAATTTATATGTCATATTTATGGATACTATTTTAACGATATCATCGCTCAAAAAGGTTAGTAAAATTGTGGCTAACTCAGGCAGTACCTTTGCGGGCTGGGATACCATGTTTCGGTGGACTTATCGGAGAAGCTCCCTTTGCCGCCCAACCCGTTGTCTGCTGCACGATGCAAGTACCTTACAAAAGTGCCATCTTATACAAAGACATATCGTTTCCTAGTTTCAAACATAGACCTGGCACCTTTGTCTCTTTTTTATCACAGGAAGTTGAAGTGTGTTATATGTACCTGCAAAATGTTCTTTCGTCATATTCTTGCGTTTTGGGGATTGTGCACAGTCACCACTACAGGTAACTGTTTTAACAGCACCATCCGAGCTGAAAATATGTTTATAAGGACGTCGTCTAGTTCTACATGTACGCTTGAGGATCCCTTTCTAACATTTTCGGCAAACCAACATTATCATGATCTTACTCCCGCTAGTGCTAAACCGTGGACAACCCAGCCAACATGTTCATCCAACAACACAACTCCCCTTTGTATCTTCACAGATTCGGATTTCTCAAGTGGCCGAGGCATCTCAATCCTCACAAAACCTACCACAGCTGTCACAATCTCACGACTTCCAGCATTCTCATCGCCAGATGCCAATCTCTCCGTGGACTCAATAAACAGTCCTCACCCTCCACCATTCGAAGTAGTGGAACTACCAGGCCGTGGTATCGGACTCGTTGCAAATCGTACTATTCATCGTGGAGAGTTGATAATGGTGAATACCGCGATAGCTATATTCCCACAACAAAGCTGTGAACAAAAAGTCTCCAGACTTCGACACCAACATACAACTTTTGAAATCAACAATCGATAAATTACCTGCAAAAAGCCAGCAGTTATTCATGAGTCAAGTCGCACATAATCCGAACAATAACCCATACCTCGAAAGAATCTTCACCAATGCCTTTGGGGTTTATTTCGGAGGCGAGGAACATATGGTTGCATTTCCTGAGACTGCAAGGATGAATCATGATTGCAGACCAAATGCTATGTATTATGTCGACTATAAGGGACTTGCGCACTATACCCATGCCTCAAGGACTATATATGCTGGCGAGGAAATCACAGATACCTATGTTGATCCACTGCAAACACATTCCAAGCGACGCGCTGCTGTTAAGGCTTGGGGTTTTGATTGTACTTGTTCTTTATGTACACAATTACCAGAGTTTATCGAGGAGTCTGATCGTCGTATTACTCATATTAAGGAGCTAACTGCTTTTATGAAGGGTGATACTAGTGGTAATGAGAGGGATCGGAGGGTTATAAGAGGCACACCGGAGATGGCAGAATTTTTGGTTAGCTTGTATGAGCAGGAACGACTTTATGCGAGTATTGTGGATGGTTATCGACTTGCGGCTTTGAGTTATTCGGCTGCTGGTATTGAGTTGCTGGCTGTTAAGTGGGCTATGTTGGCTGTTGAGGCTGGTTTGATTCATTTTGGGCCGAGGGATAGAGATTTGGTTGATATGAGGAGTTTGTTGGATGATCCGAGGGCGCATTGGAGTTGGAATTTTAAGGCGAGAGAGGGTAATTAGGATAAGGAATAAAGGGAAGGGAGGAAAGTGGTGATTTTTGGCAACCCTAGCTTGTTTCGTTGTCATTCCCTTACAGCGTAATATGGTCTATAAAAATATGTGACTCGGTCTTTTGACTTAGGCCCCTTCTTTTGATAGAAGGTGAGGATTATCACAAGCAAATAGGAAAGCAGTAGCTCTTTTAATCTATCAAAAAACGTAAATAAAAAACAAATCGTGCTAAAAGGAGAAACACAAAGTCAAGACCATCTTGTAAACAGGATGCCTTAAATATATATGCTTATGGAGAAATCCACCTATCTCGGGGAACCAACAACCAATTTCGACCCCTTTAGGTGCTTCACAATAATAATTCATATTATCGACAGCAGCGTAAACGCCAGTGTGGAAACAAACCATGGAACCAAGGAGCACCATCACACAAGGCGAAAATATGTTGACGACATATCCAAAATCGTCGAGAGGGAAGCAGCATTTTCCTTCCTCGAATGGCAACGGGAGCTTGGTAACTGCATATTGAAAGATAAGGAAGAAGATATTGGATGTGACGATTGAGTTATATGGAGTAGTGCTAGCAATGTAAAGAAGCCTATAGAGAGACGAAAATCACTGCAGCAACTGTCGCTCGATATCGGAAACCCTTGTTGGTGTCAATATAAACGAAAAAATTCTTAAACATAGTGCTTGCTGCCCTAGCATACTTAGTTATAGTATCTGTTTTGGGGAGAGAAAATCTCACATCTCTAGCAGACTCCCACGTCATACGACCGCTAGTCACCCATTGAGCACAAACGAAGGTAAATGGACGCCAATATGATCTAACACGTGAGTAATGCTGAGACTAATTTGCTCCCTGTGACTCAGCGAAACAACTGAGCATTAGGAATTTCAGTGTCTGTCTTGTCATATCTCAGACCTGTGACTAGTGGAAATGTTGTACATGCACCAATTATCATACATAGATCATAAACGTTGAACAGTAACGTGGGGTATTAGAATTTTCCCGGCAATGTAAACTGCGGCGCTACTACCTCCGTGTGCGTACCTGCATGTGTGTTCTTAGCATAGTCTCCTAAATACTCGAGGAATTTTTAGACGCCAAGATTTGGCTTATAATACCAAGCATCCAAGTCCATTTTTGTAGCAAGCCACTACAACCGAGATATAACTTCACTATGAAAGATGATGATTGAATTGTTTCCTCATAGCGAGTAGCACCATAAAGGTGATGACGAAGTCTAGTAGCAAAATCTATAGTGCAAGAGGTGTGATCTTCGCAATCATGGTAAGATTAATAGGAGGTTAACCAAACTACGCGAGAAAATAAAAACGATATGTTGACATGCAGTAAATAGTACTCAGAGATAAAGCCAGATATGCCACTCATCGAGCACCAATAAAGCTCTGACCCTAAATTGATACCATTCTGAAGATCGATACGGCCACGAAAGAGAGCAAAGTACTCTCTATATCTGGAGTGTAAAAAGGTAAATCTCCATAATTGCCGCACTGGAGCCTTTAGTGCTAAGCATTAAGTTGATTATAGTAAAGACAAAAATATAGTAATTTAAAACGTATTTGTAAACTCAAGAGGTAATGGTCCTCTAGTTCTAGCCGGAGGCCTTATCCGCTTCGGCACCTCTTCAATAATTTGCGCTATTTAACAAGGTCCATCTTTAATAATAACTGCTCAACACTTTAAAAATCTTCAACATTTGCTCAGCAAATTTAAAGCCTATCATTCTTAAGGGGAAAGCTTTATATTTAGTGAACAGCTCTGTGCCAATAAGAAGCATATCTACTTTTAATCATAGGTATGGTACAAGTACAAGAGAGAGATCTATATAAAGGCACGAGCAAGTGTTGTGCAAAAGCATCTTGGTAAAACATATAATTGGTCAATGCTATTATGCCCCTGATAATAGAATAGAAGCCCGGCTTCAACAAACACTTATCAGCCACAAAAGACGTCTTTACAACTCCCAGATGATCAAAGGAAAGGAGTATGTCGCTTCCTAGAGCCTCAGCACACCATTTTGGCGGATATGGCCCCAATCTACATACAAGCAAACAATCAACAATGCCACCTGGCCAAAGGCTGCGATCACATAATTCACAGACAAGTGGCCCACCACGAAATAAAGCTGTGGCATAGTGTACGGCGCTTGTGAGCTCTCTCGTTTGGGGATCCCCAGCCTCAACGCTTGCGATATTCCCAGCCACATGAATACGAAGATCTGCAATCCTAGCGATACGATGCTGATACTACCTCTAGTCCGAAGTGATAGGGTTGTGAGAATCTGTGGGACATATTGGAGGAGAACAAGGATAACGAGAGAGTAACTCCATATCGCGTCGAGATAGATTTCGAAAATACGCCAAAAGAACTCGCGGTTGTAATGGTCTTCGGTCCAGTCCGGACGCCATAAGATGTAAAGTCCCAGAGGAATGATTAATACGTTGTAAGTGACGAGTATGGTTCTCAACGTATGAGAGGATATAGGCCGTGAGAGGATCCCGGTTTGTCTAGAAGGGGGATCATTGCTTGAAGAAGTACAGTATGTAAGGTAGATTATCAGTCTGCTAGATATTCAGTTATCTGAAAGAAGTATGGGGGAAAGAGTGTGGTAGGATAGACATACATTAAAACGACGCATAGCCATTGAACAGCGGCTTGGACAAAGCCAAGAAGCGCAGAGTAAGCGCGGAAGCCTCGCAATTGCTCTTCACCATAGAGCTCTCCTCCGTTAACACATACGAAGGCCTTTTTAGCACTTTGGTTGACGACGAGGCGGCTGGCGAACTGGGTGGTTGAGAAAAGAGTCGTGGAGAGGATGAACCATGGTGAGATGCCGTATGTGCCGTGGTTCGCCATAGAGATATATTGTGGGACGTAGGTCAAGATGATAGCTAGGCATAAAAGGCTAGAGACCGCGTTAAAATGGTAGTAGGTTCTGATGAGGTGAATGAATACTCACCTCTCAAAGACTGTGCGGGCTAGGCTTTGAACACAATCTTCGCACGTCATTTCGATGCGAGTAATTTATCTCTCGAGATCTGAGCCTGTACTTTGATAAACTAACCTAATACCTACTATTGAAGTACGATAAAGATGAGCGACTTACTCAAGCTTGGATCGATGAAATGAGATGAGACGACATGAAGTAATGAAGAATGATTATTGGATATCGTGCAAGTGGCGGAAGCCTAAAAGCATCAGCGCAGAATTACAGAACCCCTGCCCTACTTTTGCCTACTTAAATTTAAGTGAGGTGTGATGCATCTCCGTTATTCGATTGAACTCATGACTTAGCTTTAACGCCTCATAAGTTAAGAACCAGAGTCCTTTGAAATGTTTCGTATGCCGCTTATGATAAGGCTACTTCTGGGCCAGAATTATAGAGCGCGACGCAGGAATGTTATGAGGCATAAATCAGAGCAATTTCAAAAAGCAAATTAGTATAGCGTCAAATAATAGCCGTCAAGTGAACGTCACTGGTTTTACTATGCGTGCTGTTTAAATGACAAGCTTGAGTAGGGCACAAAAGTCTAGTTAAGTAAGAGTACAGTGAGCTGCACTGTTTTAATTTTTAAGTTTACAACCAAGTCACTTAAGTGAAAATCAAGTCAGTTGCTATAACTCTACGTGATTAACATACTCCTGAGATTTAGACTACATTGTCACTTGGCAGTGACCACTGTAAGATAAGTTAAGCATGTATATATTATCTATATTACACGGATTTAATTTCTATATATGTTATAGATTACACTACATTAACTTGAAATTAAACCCTTGCGTCGAGTAAGTCACCTAAATCAAGTCGATTATTCAAATAATTTGATTATCTAAATCAACTTGGTTCTAAGTAAAATCAACTTAGCCTTGCCCAAGGCTTCGCCTCGGTTATAGGATTGCAAGTTCGTCGGGGCCATCTTAAAGGCCCAGTTCTAGTTTATATAGAAGCTGTATAATATGGTAAAACAATATGATACCCTAACTTTATATCTCTGCAAGGCATAATGTTGTATCCATTAAAGGCCTATTTAAACTCTAGCTCTAGCTCTACAGCGTCAACAACATTGTGTTGTCTGAATTGGCGAGCGGGTAGCCTGCGTTGAAACATTATGTCCAACTCAACGTACGTTCGGCGGCCCTTGGTCTCTGGAAACTCAAAAAAGACGATCACCAAGGTGATCAAGCAAGTTCCAAAGTAAATCCACCCGATTTTGCCCCCTAAATTTCCTTCGTCCTGATTAAACATATAAGGCACTACTACGTTCCAAAGTGTAGAAAAGAAGTAATTGAACATGAAACCTACACTCTGGGACTTGGCCCTCAAGCGTGATTCAGATATTTCACCAGCAATCGTCATAGAAGGGCTGATGACGGGCCCGAAAGTCCACCACGTTAATTGGAGAGTGATTCCAACGATCCTGGAACCAATTAGAGTAAGAACTCAAATTCATGAACGCAGTAAAGACATACCAGAGTGCATTGGAGTTCTTGGGGAAGCATCCGGCAATCCCCATTACCAAGAAAAGGATAGTTGCGAGAGTGACTCCAAATATCACCAGCGGTCGTCTACCGACACGGCTCATGAGAACGTACGTGATGAAACTACTCATAATTCCAAAGCCAATCCCTAGCTCTATTATCATAGAAATATTCGACGCTGACATGCCAGCAGAGGTTAAAAAATATGGGCCATTAGCATTAAACGAAGCCCCGATCATCTGCGAGATGCCATTACAATAGAAAATGATGCGAGTGCGTCGCCAGTTGGGACCACGAAACAAAGCAATATAGCTTGTGCTTTCAGATACGGACTTCTCTGCTTCATCAAGTTGTTGAATTTCAGCAAGCACAGTTGTAACTGTCGTAGTCTTGCTATAGAGCCTTTCAATAGAACGTAGAGCCTTTTCTGTGTGGGATTTTTGGACCAGGTAGTATGGGCTCTCCGGTATGAAAGGAGAGAAAAGTAGGAGAAGTCCGGGCCATACCCATTCTACGGCAAAAAGGACCTACAAGGGGAGAAACGTTAATGCATGCTGTCTTACTTGTTGGAATTCTCCGCTCACCTTGTAGGCTGATTCGTCCATGATTGTGAGGCGCTTAAAGGCAACAGATGCAGCTATGAGATATCCAAGATTCTTGATGTGTCAGTTTGATGTATACTCCAAGAAAGGGGAGAGAGAGGGATGAGACTAATACCAAGCAAAAAGTGAATGCAGCTAATGCAATGCCTCGAATCTTTGTGGGCGCGATTTCAGATATATAAGTCTGTCCGGCAACTAGAGCAATGCCAAGCGAGAGGCCGTTAATTACCTTGCCAGCTAGGAAGACTCCTGGGGATGTGCATGTAAAGATGACTGCCACGCCTGCAACAGACACGATACCTGCTGCCATGAAAGTTAGCCGGCGGCCAAAGCTGTCTGCGATTAAGCCAGCCGACAAAGCACCAAACATAGTCGCAATTTGTGCTAATGCATTCCATAGAGACTGCCAATAGGCTGGAATAATATATTCGTTGTCCACCAAAGAGCCAAATTGTTGTCTTGGCCATTGTCAGTATCTTCCAACTCAAAGTGACCACGGAAGGACATACTGGAAAGGAGCCATAGACAAGCAAAGTGAAAGTGCAAGATTATCAAACCCATACATGAAAGCACCGATGTTTGCAAAGAGGCAGAGGCCAACGACCTTGGGGTTGGCACACAGGACCTGCCATGTATTTGCATCCACAGAGTCCCCATGTGCTGTGGTGACTGTTTCAACCATCTCGACGTGCGCTGGTGCGTCAACGTTCTTTCCATCTACGTCGGCTCTCTGTTGGTTCCGTTGCTGGAAAGACATTATGTCTAGGAATGAGTGACGGAAGCTCTTGTGTGGGGTATTTTCTTCAATTTTTTGTGTTTTGTTTCTCTGTGTTGAGCTGTACAAGCAAAACCTGACTGTAATTTGCACCGAAGACTACATGTAGGAAGACTGGTACAATATCATATATACCTTAAAGTTACCCTTTGTTCTAGCGCCTCGGGCCCGCATCTTATGAGAAGAGAAGCAAGATGTGGAGAAGATATACGGAGAAACCTGGGGAAAGCACTCGGATATGCAATATAGTGAGAGCTACTTCAGAAGTGATACGGCTACACCCATTTTCATAGATAACATATCTCAGGCCATGAATGATGCGTGTACAGAGCTTTCATTAGTAACTGTATAAAGAGGTCTGTCGTTTATTTCATGCCTGCCGCTCTCTTACCGCAAGGCGTAGAGGCTACGTAAAGATACAGCTAAGGTTAGGAAAAGGCTAGACTTACCTTATAATAATAAATAGGTAGTTTAAACCCTCTCTTTCGTATCGGCTCTAGTTTCTAGGTTTCGATCTTAGAGTTAATATCTACTTTATTTCCATTTTAAGTTTGTTGCCGCTTACGGTACAACCCTTTCTCTTGCCCTTTAGCTATTTTTACGCTTTGATTTAAATTCTAGTTGAAATATTCTATTTGTATCCGAGTTTTAAGCCTCATATAGAGCTTTGCTCCGCCGAAAGTCGCAGATTTTCCTGTAATTTTATAACCTTGATGATTATTTCGTTGTAGAGCTACTAAATTACGTGACAGGACAAATGGATTGGTGCGGTGCGTAGTGAGCAGTTGTCGGCTTGTAATAACCCGAACTACCAAGCTTCGTGGATGTGGTCCCGAGCCGAGGACGGGTTCACTCGTGGACACAGGTGGATAGAAGTGGACATTTCGTTTAAATGATATCTCTAGGTACGAAAGTACCTACTGTAAGAATGCCAAAAACAAAATACCTGTAGAAACGAACAATGCAGTACTCGAGTACTACAAAATCAAGACCTATCCACTCCCCGCTCCACTCCCGTGCTATAGAGTATACTACTCTACAGTTTGTTTCCGTTTGCTATACGTGCTGAGCAATTTAACAAGGAACTCACTGAAGAACTTTTGTTTGTTTGTGCTGTAGCTGCAGACAGTATTATCGCTATAGATTTTCTCCTACACTCTCCTCAGGGCTCTATTTCCTGATAGCGCACCTTCCGTGCGACCTAGTATGGAACAACAAGAGCCCTGGGTTGGTGAAGCGAAATGGATATGGATGCCGGATTATGATGACAGTATTGCTGAGGCAAGGTTCTTCCATTTTAGGAAAACATTCCAGCTTCATGGGTATTCCAAATGAGTTCCGGATCCACGTGTGTCTGCCGATACAAGATATCGACTCTTTGTCAATGGAGAGAGTGTGGCTTTTGGTCCATGTAAAAGCTATGCGACACGGTGGTACTATGAGACTGTCGACATTGCACCACTTCTGTCGACTTGTCGACGGCTACAATATTCTGACTGCCATTGTTCTGATTTTCCTGTCACTTTGCGGGTATGATTCGGACGGCCCAGCCAGGGTTTCTCATCTATGGCAAAATCAGAAGTAGGCACACGCTTTTGGACTAACTTCCTGGTTTATCACATGCTCAAATCTTTGGATTACCATCAATGCTAAGAGTTGGAATCTAAACAGGTATTTTTCCATCCAATCAATGACGAAAGTTGGAGGTCATAAGGTCAATTAGAATTGGACAAGTCAATACGAAGGTGGAATTTAAATACTCGCCGAGGAGTGAGTGTCGAATTTCGTGTGACTCGGGCCGCCTTTTCTTAGTCTCAGTGATGGACCGTCGACAGCAGTGTGGGTCATGGATGGATGGATGCAAACTACGATGAACGTGGAATGTTGGCCTACGCTGCTGTTGTCATTGAAAAGCAGAAGATGATGCCGATGCTAGCATCGAAACGACTCACTGCGCGCACAATACCAGAGCTTCCTGAGATACCCCGAGTTTTCGACAACAGTCTTCAGTGTACAGGCTCAGTTCCACTCCAAGCCTGGAAGGATTTTGTGTCCAAAGGCTTGCCGGTTAATATCGGTGCTGGTGAAACGGTTTCGGTTGACTTTGAATCCTCAAAGTTGACGACCGGGTTCCTGCAACTCAAATGCATCGGAACGGCATCAATCAGGATACTCTGTTCTGAATCGTACGAACGGCCGATCGAGCCTGGACAGTCTCGATACAAAGGGAACCGTGCTGACTTTGAGAATGGCGATCTTTATGGCCCAGATGACTATTATTATGGAAAGGATGGTGTAAACATCTACGAGCCGTTTTGGTGGAGAACATTCCGTTACGTCAGACTTACCATAGCTGCAGAGCACGATCTGATAGTGACGAAGTTCGATTACCGAGAAACGCACTACCCCCTCAACGTTCAAACTGAAGTCCACACATCAACAGAACTGAACAGAATGTGGGAGGTCAGCCTCAACACTCTGAAAAACTGCATGCATGAAACATACGAAGACTGCCCCTACTACGAGCAGAATCAGTTTGCTATGGACGCACGGATCCAGATATTGTTTACATACCAGATTTCCAGGGATGACAGACTCGCTCGAAAGTGCATACAAGAATTCTACGCCAGTAGACGTGAAGATGGGCTTGTAGAGACACACTTTCCAGTTCCATTTAGGTGCATAAACATTCCACAATTTTCATTGTACTGGATTATGATGATATATGATCATATGTTGTATTTTGGGGACATGAACTTGGTCAAGAGATACATGGGTACGATCGAGGGGATACTACACCATTTCGAAACTCGGATAAACAAACAAGGACTTGTTGGACGATTCGACTCCGAAGCGTGGCCATTCATAGACTGGGTCAAAGAATGGCACGGTACGAGCGGGTTACAGAGCATGGGAATTCCGCGATCATACCGTGAGAGTGGAGTTGCAACTTACAACAGTCTTGTATATGCTATGACACTAAACTACGCAGCTGATTTGTGTCAGTATATACACAGGCCGGACACGGCGATGGAATATCGCACACGGGCAGACAAACTTAATGCTTGCGTCAACAAGCACTGTTTCAACGGCCTGTACATGGATGGACCTGGCTACAATGATTATTGTCAACATTCTCAGATATTTGCGGTACTATCTGGTGCAATTACCGGGAAAGCAGCGTATGACCTGATGAAGCGCACTCTAGAGGACCCCATGGCAAAATGTTCGTATTCCACGTCGTTCTACCTCTTGCGGGCTGCAGCCATGGTTGGTATATATGAGGAGAAGTTCGATACATTGATCGAACCATGGCGAATTATGCTTGCGAATAACATGACAACATGGGCTGAAGATGATGTAATGTTTCGTAGTGACTGTCATGGTTGGAGCTCGAGTCCTATCTATGAAATTGTCTCTGAGATCTTTGGTTACAAGCCTTGTAACCGAAGTCTTCAAATAAGACCGCGGCCAGGTATTGTGAAGTCTGCGAGAGGAACACTGATCACGAGTAATGGTAATCTTTGGGTATGCTGGTACGACAATCAGTTGTTGGTTTTGAAGGCTGCGTGTAATATGGAAATTGAGGTGACCTGGAATGGCAAGTGCGAGAGATATAATCTTGTTGCTGACCAAGAGCAAGAGATAATATAAGTGGTATAAAGGAAGAAGGTATAAATAAGGTTGTTACTTCTGTTGGATTGAATGCCTGTAGACATTTAGTTTTATAGAGCTATACTAATGTACAGTACTTAAAGGTCTATAGCTTAGGTATTAACCTAGGTTAGATTTAAATTAGATATAGGTTAACTATAGGTTCCTAGGATTAACCTTACTTTAACCTAATTTAACCTAGATTAATCTAATCTAATTCTACTAATTCTAACTTAGATTAACTAAGTTTAACCCCTAAAGCCCTCTATAGCTATAAAGCCTTATAAAGCTTAACTTTAATTTTTAATATTTTAAATTTTATTAAATTTATCTAAATAATTATAAGTATTATAAGTTATATAACTATTTATAGTTAATATAAAAATATATAAGTTATACTTTATTTTTATATTTTATTATAATTTATAATTTTATAATAAATAATAAATAAAAAATTTAAACTTTTTAATTAAAATTACTTTTAAAAGAGCTAGTAATATAATAAACTAATACTAAAAAAAATTTAAAAAGTTTTTTAATA
Organism: Pezicula neosporulosa; assembly: GCA_009805495.1. Lineage (NCBI taxonomy): Eukaryota > Fungi > Ascomycota > Leotiomycetes > Helotiales > Dermateaceae > Pezicula > Pezicula neosporulosa. The sequence continues at coordinate 229,921 of SELE01000024.1, forward strand.
AGTAGTATTAAACTAAAATTAAATCTAAATTAAACTTTTAATAAAATTAAAATTAATTATTAATTTAATTATAATTAACTTAAATAAAAATTACTATATAAAGTAGTTTATAAATAGAGTTTAGTTATAAAACTAATCTTATAAAAGTACTTAAAGGTTTTACTATATTATTTTAAATTAATTTTTTACTTATTTTAAGTTATTTTAAAATAGTTTTTATTTTTAAACTTATTTTAAAATAAAATACCTTAAGTATTAAAGCTCTCTATAACTATAAAGCTTATAAAACTTAATTTAAATTTTTAAGATCTTCGAATCTACTAAGTTTATTTAAGTACTTAAGTACTCTTTTATAAATACTTAAGCTAAAGTTAACTACTTAGTGGCCTAAGGCTGTCGGTTTAACATAGAGTTAACACTTAGTCGGGAGTTATCGTAGTCCTTAGTCAAAATATGACAGGATTCGATGGACAAAATATGTGGAGCACCATAAATGAATAGAATGACTGGGTGATAGGATGTGAAGACTACCTTGCTACTTTGATAGCAATGCACTTCAATGGCCACTAGCTTGGTTCAGAAATGGGGTTGCTGTGTTGGCGAAATGGGAATACCTGCCTACCCCAATATGGTGGAGTTTCGACGAGAAAGACTCTTAAGCTTGTATGTGTCATTGGAGGAAAAGGCCAAAGAAAGCAGAAGGGAGCATGATTGATAAAAAGGATGTCTAGTATTTCAAATTCATGGAGACACCTCGGTGAGAATAATAGCAGCCGAACATATTTGACCTCTAAGACAGTGACTTCTTTCACCAAAAAAATTCTGCGCTCCCAGATTCTTTGTTGAGCTTGGACTCCAAGGCTTGAACTCATGTTTGAAGAGAGATTGATCGATTTTGCTCCTGGCGCGGGTCGGCTCGATTTACGTGGCATACCTATTCTGACGGACCCCGCAGACCATGAAGGCATCCAAATTGCAGTCAGAAACCTTGCGAGTGATCTCGAGAAAGTCACTGGTCATGAATCAAACATACGGACAACTACGGAATCGTTAAGCGTCAAAGACGCCATAATTGTTGTGGGAAGCTTAGGCAAGTCAACGTTCATCCAAGAACTGATGAAGGCAGGACGACTAAGCACTACCTGGATTGAGGGCAAATGGGAGTCTTTTCAGACAGAAGTTCAAGATTCTCCTTGGTCATTGGCAAAGCGGCTGCTAATTATCGCTGGGAGTGACAAGCGGGGGACAATTTATGGAGTCTATTCTCTGTCCGAACAAATTGGAATATCCCCGTAGTTACCGTCCCCGATTGGGTTCTTTGTACTAACTGGATCGTAGCTGGTATTGGTGGGCAGACATTCCAATAGACCACCATGATCATATTTATGCTTTACCAATAAGCACTCAACACGGTGAGCCAAGCGTGCGGTATCGAGGCATCTTCATCAACGATGAAGCTCCTGCTTTGACAGATTGGGTGCATGAGAATTTCGGACCATCTTATAACTCCAAGTTCTACGTCAAAGTTTTTGAATTGCTCTTACGAATGAAGGTCCGTTCACTGTAGCTGATCTGCTGTCCTATCTTTTTGACCTTCTACCCAGGCAAACTTCCTCTGGCCAGCTATGTGGTCAGGTTGGCCTGCACCGGGCAGCAGCTTCTTTGCCGACGATCCTCTGAATCAACAACTGGCAGACGCCTATGGCATTGTGATCTCTACTTCACATCATGAGCCAATGCAGCGATCGACCACCGAATGGCGCCGAGCACCGAAAGGCCCATACTCCTGGGACCATAATCAAAATACCCTCGCCGACTTCTTTACCACAGGAGCTGAACGTGCTCGTCCTTTTGAATCAGTGCTCACTTTAGGAATGCGTGGAGTTGGGGACGATAAAATTGAGGCTGCAGATCCCCTCGCAACTATGCAAAGCGTTATCAAGGCACAAAGGGACATCATCCGCGACGTCTATGGCACGGCGAATAAAGTACCACGTAAGTGAATCACGGAAACCTGAGCGAAGTCGGATAGCGTCTTACCCTTGCTAGAGGTTCTGGCGTTATATAAAGAAGTTCAGGAGCAATATGACTCTGGACTGGAGATCCCCGAAGATATCACACTGCTCTTTGCGGACGATAATTTTGGCAATCTTCGACGTTTGCCAGGTTCAAAGGAGCGTACTCGCTCGGGAGGCTCTGGGGTAAGCATAAAGAGACCTCAATAAACCATACATTTTGCTCTAACAAGCTAGATCTACTATCACTTGGAGTATGTCGGCAGCCCTCGGAGCTACAAGTGGCTAAATTCAAACTCATGTGTATGAGCATAACCTGCTGATTTCCATATGGCCTCGACACTGACATCGACCGATAGGGAAAGGTCCATAACCAGTTATACTCAGCATATGAAGGTGAAGCAACGAGAGTATGGGTCTTCAACGTGGGCGATATCAAACCCATGGAGACCGTCTTAAGCTTCGCCCTCGCACTCGCCTGGGATATCCAAAGTATTCCTCACAATGCTATACCCAGCTTTTTCGAAGCCTACTCAGCAAGAGAATTTGGGTCAACCCACGCAAGAGAGGCATCTGAGCTTCTTCAGGGGCATGATCGTCTGATGTCGCTGCGTCGACACGAGCACATTGAGCCCGACACCTTCTCGATACTGCACTATCGAGAGGCAGAAAACGTGCTAGAGAATTATCGCCATCTGGAGCGCAGATGTGGGGTGTATCTTGACGTCGTGCCCGACACGCATAAAGCGGCGTTTTTCCAGTTGATCCTGCATTCGATCAAGGCATCGCGGATCAATACCGAGCTGAGAATTGCTCAAGCCAAGAACCAACTCTTTGGTTTACAGCGCCGCAATACCACCAACGTGATGGCGCAGCGAGTCCTGGATTTGTTCGACGAAGACTTTGATCTCTCGGAGAAATACCACAACTCGCCTTGGGTGGGCCGGAAATGGAATTACATCGTCAGTCAGCCGCATTACGGGTATACGCATTCGACCTGGCATGCTCCCAGCCGCGACTTAATCACCGGCCTCAGCTACATTCAAAAACGACAGAACTCGACCCGAATCATGGGCCAAATGGGAATCGCGGTTGAGGGCCATCCCGGCATCCGGCCAGGGCTGTCGTGCGAAGAAATCGACCGGACTCATCCTTCTCAGAATGATCTGGTGCCGGGTCTGACGTTGCCGCCGCTCAGTCCTTATGGCGCTTCGAGTCGATACTTCGAGATCTATACAAGAGGCGTGAAAAGCTTCCATTGGACCGCGAGCCCGAGTCAAACCTGGGTACAGCTCTCGAAGACCCGTGGATGGGCTTCGCCAGATGACTCAGAAGACCAGCGTATCGAGGTCTCCATCAACTGGGAAAGTGTTCTGCCAGAGTTCCACGACCAGGTCTTGATTGAGATCTGGACCGACGAAGATGATTATGAACAAGTCCATGCTATAGTGGACAATCGCCAGGTCCCCTCGAATTTCCATGGCTTCGTGGAGTCGCACGGTTGCGTAGCTATTGACGTTGGTGCCGTTTCTCTGCTGGAGACAGAGCGACGGTATTTTCAGCACTTCCCTAGTCTTGGCCGGACGGGCGCTGGAACAATTGGTCTGACAGCAGCTACACGGCCAGAGACGCCGTACCTCGAATTCCCGATTTTCATCTTCTCCTCCGTACCTAGCATGATTATCAGTCTCTTCTTTACGATGTCGCTAGATGTTCACGAGGAGGATCCCTTGATGTACGAGATAGCCGTCGATGATACAACCAGGCAAACAGTGCGGTTGCTCGAGAGTAGCGGCAAGGGTGCACTGCCAATTGGTTGGCTAACCTCCGTGAAAGATGGAATCTGGATTCGTAAGGGCGTCTTTTCTGATATTGGATCAGGGCCACATAAGATCAAATACCGACCTCTTTCTCCCAGAGTTTTGTTGGAGAAGCTTGTTTTTGATGTCGGCGGTGTGGAGGAAACATATCTTGGTCCCCCTTCCAGTTCTAAAGTTGGCAGAAGTAGCGAAGTGCAATAAGCTAAACATAGGACAGTGATGGCCTCGCAGTTTCACATACGGCATTTGATGAATCATGAGGTCTACTATGGATAGCCGACTTCTCAGCCACTCAATACAGTCTTCCTTTTGTATGTTCGGACTTATGTAAGGGATAGTAGATTTTGCAGATGTACTAATGCTAGTCGAAATATTGATGAGCTATGAAATCACATCTCGAGGCTTTACATCAAGGACCGTAGATGGATGATCGATACAGCCTTCCATGCAAGTACAACTCTTCGAACCCTTTTTATCCAGAAGCTTTATAAAATGTTGTCATGTTTCTGATAACTGTAATCTTTCAAAAGGGGATCGACTGTGCTTTGTTAATGACATGCATGTATCTCCACCACTATGAAAGCGGGAATGGGTTGGTGAACTGAACATGAACCAGAGCACCCTGAGTAACATTAATGGTTATACTAGTGTTGTTCGAAAGGTAGGGGATGGTCCTATCAGCTACGAAATTACCACTCGAGTTATAGCGGCCCGACTCAACGGCCTCAATACCGTATTCTGCCACGCCACTGATGGCAAAAGTAGCAGTACGCGTGCTGGCCAAGAGGAGAGCCAAGTTACTTCGAACAATTCCAATACCTACGCCGCTGGTCGTAGATGTGTAAGTCACCGGAAAATCAAGGATGCTGCCTGCCTCAAGAGTCCTATTGTTGAATGGGTTGAAGTAAACCAGCTTGGTGCTACCGGCACCACTAGGTTTCTTGGACGATAAGTCTAGCGCCAGCAACTTCAGCAGCTGGTTCGTGCTGATCACATAGTTCACATAGGAGCCGCGGGCGACCGGAGTGAAGTCGTGTATCGTTGGGTTGGCAGGATAGTATAGACCGTAGTCGTCTGGACCCAAGAGCTCGTACACGTTGTAAAAGGATCCACCTGCGAGGGCAGCAAGTACGAGCCATTCTGCGTTGGTATACTGGCCCCCATTCTCCATAATCATGGGGAGGTTGGACCCTTGAGCCCAGTTCATGTCGGAGGCGCCCACGACGGTTTGCTCATGGCCGTAGCTGAACAGCACACTGGTCGAGGTTGAGTACGGATCAAGGCCAACAAAGTCCAAGCTGGTGCCAGTGGTGAGTCTCATCTTCTCATTATAAGCAATATTCTTGGCCTCGGCGGTCGTGAAGGTATTCGATCGAGTCCAGACGGGGTAATTGGATTCCTTGACACCATTGGCGAGGTTCACCGTGTACTCCCACTCCGTGCGGTCAACGAAGGCGGCTTGAGATGTAAAGTTAACGAATGCTGCCCACGTTGCTGGATTCTGCCAGACGGTGCTGCCAACTCCATGAATATGCGTGACCGAATTCTCGTTCGCAACATCGACCCCAATCAAGATCTTCTTATTGCCGTGGGCTGCATCATACGCACCGACGTGGTTCATGAGGTTCTTGATGGCCTGCTTCTCCAGCGCTCGGAGTTTCAGATCGTTTTTATCGGCCAGATATGCATACACTCCGTAGCCACGACCTTGATTCTTTAGCATCACCGGAACAACTGTGCCATCCGCTTGGATCTTCTCTACCAGGTAGTGGCGGTAGAGGAAGTATGGAACGCGGTCATCAACTGAGTAACTGGTACTGTCCGACCCAAACCAGACAATCTCAAGCTTGATGTCAGCAGCCTTGGCCCATCCCAACACAGAATCGATCAGAGTAAAATCCCAGCTGTCGGTGCTAGAGACTACGAGCTGTGGAGCTTGTGCACCACGCACGCCGTCCAGCGTGGCGCCGTTGGTCAAAGTCGTATCGTTCACCTGGGGTTGGAGGATGAAGCTCGCGATTCGGTCTGGGCAATGGTTAATGATAAAGTCGGATGCATCAAAGTCATAGTAGCTGGCCTGGCTTATAGGATCCCAAGACGGACTTGACGAGGCCAACCAGTAGTCGGATCCGCTGGTCCCCTCAATATCAACTCCAACATGGTTTGGCGCAGTGCGCCAAGTCAATGTGGACGCTGACCAGCTGTTGTTGGAGATTCCGTACAGATTGGCGGAGAAGGCAGCTCCGCCAACCGGTGGAGCACTGACATAGATACGCACCTTGGCCGCATCAATGTGATGGAGTGCATAGTTAGAGAAGTCGAATTGGAGGTACACCAGCTCCTTGTTCGACTCGTCGCCGTAGGTGTAGCCAATCTGCAACGACGTATTGGCTGCGTAGTTGGAATCCGCATAGGTGCCACCGCGAATGAAGGTCGATTCCGACGCTTTGAAAGCCGAGTCGGGCTGGAGGCTCATCCAATTGATTTGAGAATTCACCACGGTAAACCCAGCATCAGCTGCAAGCTGGAAGTATGGCTCGATCTGCGCCAGGCTCATGTTCCACACCGCCGCGAGTTTGTCGATGCGGAGCTGGACGCCATTGTAGAAGAAGGGCTGGTCGTCGACCTTGAGCACGATACGGTCATAGTCTGATAGACTGGAATCCACGTTGGAGATACTGGCCACTGTCGGCAATGATGGCGTGAGACCGGGGTCAATGACCGGAACAGAAGCAACAACAGCGATTACCGCCAATGAGGATGCCACCCAGATCAGACGTGAGGAGGCCATTATGATAGTGAAGGGTCATGACGGTGGGAATGAATTCTCCAGGCGCGAGATAGCACTTGCGATCATTTAAATAGACCTGTGACCATTTAAATCGACAACATCTCTCATAATCACAATGGTCAAAACCGGCCCATCCTTCTCTCTTCCCTCCCTCGATTTGACCCAATCTCTACCCGAGTGAATGCACCCATTCTTCACCTACCCCGATGGTTGCGCCAAGAACAAAGTTCAGCTCCACCGCGCAATCCATCCCTTCCCAAACGTTTGAGAAGTTGGGGACATATATTTACCCTCAGCCAAAAGGTACCAAGAATGAGGCTAGAGAGGCGCAAGAAATCCATGAACTCACGATTAATTGTTCCGGTCAGAGAACGCGATTACAGGATACTGCCCCTCGTTGGGGTACTCATTGGCAAACCCCACTCCCCATACTTGATCCTGCAAGCTCGATCCAGAATGAACTGACGTCGATGGGCCAAGTTCCTGCAATTCCAATATCCATCATAAGCTATGCCTCAAGCCACCCCCAGGTACAGGCCACCTTAGTATGGGATGAAATGCGGAGGTATCGTGGGTCTTACCCCACTGCAAGCTCATCGTTGTGGGAGATGTACCGCGAGATTCCGTATATACACAGGAGCCGTGGCATTGCGGGGAGTAGCTCCAAATGTCAGGGGGATCAACATGTCGGGTTAATGACATTGCGAAAGAGCCAACACGGGGTAATGTGGTGCGACAAGTGCAAAGCAGCAAGAATGAATGGTTGATCAGGTGTCCAATACGACTCGTTTGCTATTTAAGCCTCTCTTGCAACAGTCAGAGGCAGAGCGACCCTAACCCTAAAAATCTCAGGCGACAAGTATGCAAACTCCCATCTTGATCTACATTGTGTCCAATTGTGCCCTTGCCTTGGCTGCATCGACCGATCTTGCAGGAGGGACATTTGCTTATCCGGCAGTGGCCGTCAAGCCCAAATTCAGATTCTGGTTTGTGATATTCCGATCTCCATTCCATCCAGTATCCAAGTAACCAAATTAGCTCGCATGCTGACAGAATCCCGCAGGCTACCAGATGCGAGCATCGATCCAGCGGGGTTTACAGACGACATTGCTCAGCTTGCCAAGCGTGGTGCTGGTGGAACAGAACTGTTAAACTATTTTGGCTTGCCTACAGTCAGTTCATAGCATCAGGGAGGAATACCAGCTTATTCTTTTGTTAGTCCACGACGCCAAGTGACTGGAATGTCTACGGCTATGGCGCTCCAGGTTATCATAGAATCGTTAAGGTTGCCTTAAAAGCCCATCGGGACGCTGGTATCCTGTTCGACTATGCACATAGTGCCAATGGATGTGTGCCAGCAAAGAAAGGCGACCCAGGCTTATCCTGGCAACTGGTGAGAGCAGATGGATTGTTCTGCTATGCAAACATGTTGAAATACTGATTGATCTAGAACTACTACAGTACCACCAAGATTGGGAACTTCACCGGTATCGTGCCTGGCTGGGGAAAGGGGGAATTTGTTGGTGCAGTCACGTTTGCAGTGACTGGTAATCAGACGCATCCCTCCGATTTCCATGGCCCCTTCGGTTGGGGAAAGTCCTATGCAGAGTATGTCATATCCAACGCCTCATTAACCGATGTGACGAGCCTGGTCAACAACTCCACAGGATTCATTAAGACTAGTCCAAAGGAGACACCTGATGCCCAGTACTATGTGATCCAAGCTTACTACACCATCCAGCCTCTGGACCGTGAGCTGGCTGCGTGGAGCTCAAATCCCCAGACCATCTTTCAGAATGGTTCTGTGGCCGTTGACCACTTCTCGGCCGTCGGTGCCAAAGTTATCACGGACTTCCTCGAAAACTATGTCTTACTTGATGGGGTCAAGGAACTATTTCAACAAGTCGGAAAGAATCTCTGGGAGGATAGTGTTGAAATTTCGGGCGACACATACTGGACGCCAGGTCTTCTAGATAAGTTTGAGGCGAAATATAGTGTGAGTATATGTCAATAATCTGATTCAAGATTTTCTAACCATTTAAGTACTCCGTACGGCGCTATCTTCCGCTTATAGTTGGAAGGAATGGGTATATGACACGAAGTCCTACAGTTATTTACCTCCTCGATACTGAAGATCAAGGTGGCGGGTTCTTGGCTGATTTTCGGAGCTTATTGTCCAGCCTTTCGAAGGAGTATACGGATTTCATAGAAGCATGGGCTCATGATGTTCTCGGAATGGATTTCTCCGCCCAGATGGGGTACAATCTGCCCGTGGATATGTTACAGACAATGACAGATGTTGATCTTCCCGAGGCGGAAACCCTCTCTTTCAGCAATCAGATTGACAGCTACCTTCAAATCGCGGGCCCTGCGAACCTGGCCGGCAAACAGGTGATATCAGTTGAACTTGGTGCTGACTGGCACCAAGCCTATTATCAGTCATGGGAATCGCTATTATTTGATGCCAAACACGCCTTTGCCGGGGGTATCAATCAAGTCGTCATCCATGGTGCTACATACTCCCACAATTTCACCAACACGACCTGGCCTGGATACACAACTCACAGCTACGACTACCCAGGTCAGCATTCGAGACATCAACCTGCTTGGGATGTGGGCTATACGGAGGCGCTTGGCTATCTCGGACGTGTTCAGTGGGTATTACAGAGTGGTATTCCGAAGGTGGACCTAATCTTCTGGGACAAGTACACGGCACAGGATGCGTATCCACAGCCCCTGTATTGGTTTGATGATCTCACCCAAGCCGGATATACTCACGAGTATCTCTCGCCCGCCAACTTTGTGTTAGATGCAGCTGTTGTGCGCAATAAGGTGTTTGCTCCTGATGCACAAGCAGCCAAGGCACTTATCATACGAGGCAACGATACCTTGACGCCAGACGGAGTCGACTACCTTACTACCTATGTTGCGTCTGGACTACCTATTGTGATCTCTGGTGGATTGCCTTCCACGTATGCTTCAGGAAATCAGACTGCGGTCTCCCGAGCCCAGGCAATCTTCCAAGATTTGTTGAAAAATAGCAACGTGTACCAGGTTCCTCTAGAAGGGCTTGCTGCTGTCATCAAATCCATTGGCATCACGCCCCGAGTACAAGTTAGTTCAAACGGGTCTTGGTATCTACGATGGCGAGAGACTTCTTCCGGCGATGTCTATATCTGGATCTACAATGATAGCGAGGCCTCTGAAGGGACTCTGACTTTTGCAACCACTGGCACACCATATTCTCTCAACGCCTGGACCGGTCAAGAAGAGCTGATCTTGGAATACACGACAAGCGACGAGTCTACAACGCTACCTTTCAACCTTCAAAAACACGAAACACGCATAGTGAAGTTTACTAATACGAATTTGCTGGCGAGGCACGTCATTGCTAGCTCTGATGCTGTTTTGGATTTCGAATTTCAATCGTCGGGATCACTAATCCAGGCAAAGATTGCATACTCTAACATTTCATCGTCAGTATCGACGTCATCTGGCCAAACACAAAGTTTCAACACGATGGATGTACAACCTACTTATAGTCTCAGTAACTGGAGCTTAGTCATTGAGCACTGGGAGCCTCCGGATGACTTGTACAATCTAGACTTGGACGCGAAGAAGGAAAACCTGACCATCCCAATCGGAGCATCTCCTCTGTTGTCGTGGAAAGATCTTGGGTATGAAGATGTCTCTGGCATTGGTTTCTACAGCACGACATTCGACTGGAACCCATCATCTCTGTATTCCACGGAGGGCGCGTATCTTGTCTTCCCACCAGTCTCCGATGGCATCACAGGCTTACTGAACGGCGAACCTCTACTTCCTTTGGATATCAACAACCCAACCATTGATGTGAGATCATATCTAGTAAAGGGAAAGAATGTACTTGAGCTCAAGGTATCATCCACGCTGAAGAATTCACTCAAACCAATATGGAATAATCTGCGAACGGCCGGTGGGGGCGTGGTAACAAGTTGGAGTGCAACAGCAAATTTGGGGTTTGGGCTGGAAAATTATGGGCTGATTGGTAAGGTTTATATTATACCATATAGATTGTTGTTATTAGTATTGTAATTAGGTTAGTAACTAAAAGTGAAACTATTTAACATTCTATAGTATATCTTAGGTTCTATATTAAGCACCTTTAAGGTTTATTCTTTATACTTAAATAAAGAGTAAAATTAAAGTTAAAGCTAAAATTTAAATATAATTATTTATTATTATATAGTTAAAACTAGTTTTTTTTTAGTATTTAATTTATTTATAATAAAGTATAAAAAGAAAGAAAACTAATATTATAAAAGTAAAAAAGTAAAGAATTTAATAATATTTAAATAAATATAAAGAACTTAAATAGTAATTTATTTAACTTAAATATAGATACTTTCTAGTAGACTATAAAATGCTATTTTTAACCTCTTTAAAGCTGTTGCATTGTGTGCAGCTAATAAATATAAAGTCTAAGACACTTATTCTAATTTTTGTCTAGGCTTTATTATCTTCAATGTGCTTTATTACAGACGTTGTTTTAACCTCAACGTCGCCAAGTTGTAGGCAGGAGCTTAGATCTAGACCTGCAGCCGCTCGCTGATCTTTAAGCTCTTTGAAATTCTTCTCCGCTGCCCAGGCCCAAGGGGAGTCAGCAGCAAACAATAGATCCATCTCTTCGAGAGTTCTTTGATTTGATTCCGGATAAAGAGACCACACTGTGTTGTGTTAGTCTAGCTTTGGGTACGAAGAGAACTGAGGTATACCAATAGGAATGCTCAAAGCATTGACGATTCCGAAAATGTAGAACATCTTTTCGTTGATCGCGTTGACGATGTACGGAAGAGCCAAAGTAAGCGTACCTAGAATCAATTAATCGACGAGCGAGACGATGGGGTTCTTATAGGTACCATTGCCAATAGACCAGCCCACAACACCCCATGCGTTACCCTTCGCACGAACCTGCAGTGGAAATATCTCGGCAGGATACAGCCAAGGGACCGTCAGCCAAGTTGCCCCAAAAATAAATGTATAGATGAAGACCATTGTTGCTGCTCCGGCACCCCACTGGTTTGCATTATCAATGATACCCGAGGATCTTGCGTCCAAGCCGCCTCGGGAGAGGCCTCCAACAAGAAACATAGCGATGCCTTGGCCCACCGAGCCCCAGTAAAGCGTCCATCGACGTCCGATACGATCGATAGTAAATACACAGATGAGCGTTGAGAACATGTAGAAAATGTTATTGAGTCCAGAAATCCACTGCGCCTTCTCGGCAGCAAATCCAGCTATATGGAAGATGGTTGGCCCATACATGGTGACGCCGGCAATACCAGTCCAGCATTGAATGATCTGGAGCCAAATCACCAGCTGCACTCGTCGAGCCGTGTGTAGCGTGCCCGCCTTTAGACTAAACATCATTTGGATATAAGATATACCTTCGGCATGTTGCTCAAGTTCGACGATGCTTTTGATACCATTGAGCTCTGCTTCAGCGACGCCGGCATCCTCAACTTCCGTGCCCCGGAGTCTCTGGAGTACATAGAGGGCCTCATCGTTCCTTCCAACTTTTGACAGCCATCGAGGAGACTCAGGGAAGGCCCAACAAGAAGCAAGGAGAAGTAGGAGCGGGATGATCTGAAAGGCAATAGGGAAACGCCAGCGAAATGCAGACTTGCCACCGTCGATGAAGCTGACTCCGTATGCCAACCAATATGCCACCACGACGCCGAAAATATTGAGAGTGAATTCCATGGCGATGAATGTCCCACGGGAAGTATAATCTGACAGCTCCGATGCCCAAGCTGGAACGATTCCATTCAGGATACCGGTACCGACTCCGTTGACGAGCCGAGCACCGATCATCCAGCCGGAATTCATCGCAGAGCATTGCAGTGCCGCTCCAAGTATGCCCCAGGCGGCACCCAGACCGATGGTGTTGATTCTCCCGAATTTGTCACCGAAGTAGCCGCCAACCAAACAGCCAACGAGCGTTCCGAGGTAGTAGACTGCCATGATGCCGCCTTGCAAAAGTGTACGCGTGACGACAGCACTGCCGGCGTCGTCGACGTATCCAAACTTCATGAGATAGATGTAATCGGGGCTTTGATTGACGCCGCCCATCATTCCCTGGTCATAACCTGCGACGTGTTACTATTGACAGGAATCCGCTTGGCACTCAGCCAGACCTACCGAAGAAGAATATAGACAACCCAGCTAAGCAGTTGGCCGCGAACATCAGACGACCTTTCGTCAGTCTGGAGTGCACCATCCATTTGTGATGCTGATTTAGAATGAACGCAGCCATTTTTGCTCACTAAAGACGTAACGGATAATGAAGGGAGATGTGAGATAGGGAAGAAGGATAGGGAAAGTCTGGGTTCACGTTTGATCACCAAGCAGCGCCGAAGGGGAACATATATATGCATTTCGATGCGGATACTTACTATATGACAACCTAATGGAGGTATAACCCACCTACGGGGGGCCCATGGGGTACTTAGCGTGTCAATGGGGTCTCGTCCGGGGTAGAGACCAGGTTACGTAGACTGTAATCTCGTTACGAGGGCCATGGCTCTGCCTCGTCTCGAGGTATGTCGAACCCAAAGGAGTATCGAGGGCACGAGATCCTAGATGGGCATCCAAAATACTCAGTATTCGTATGAGCATTCTGGTCATGCCATGGAGGCAGGTAACTTGATTCGCAGAACTGGCTAATCAAACTTATGTGAAGACAATCTACTAGGATCTATTACCGACACACTGTATTACAACGTCATGGAGAAAATTATTGGCTTCATTCTTGTCCCGACATACGGCAAGCTCAATGCAGAAGCCGAGTGTCAAGCTTTCACTATACAGCAAGCATCTCAAGTATAGTGTGGCCATCAATCGGATGCTGTCAATGATCGTTTGCTTTTTATCTTGGCTCGGGACGATGAATTCGGTATCCGCAGAAGTCATTCCCTTTGCCCGCTGTGACGAAGGTGCCTCGCCTGGGCCGTGCATATGCACAAGGCCTCGAGTCGAGCGACACTACAACTTGCGATGTGAATCGTGAATCTTGGACGGTACAAAACAGCCCAGTCTTTCGTAGCTTTTTTCTATCCCGGACCTGCATCACCAACAACATCATCATCATGTCTGCTACGTTTGTTCTGCCTCAACGAGCTTCATACATGGTGAGAAAACAGTTCAACAGAATCCCATTTCGAACCGTGCTATCCCATCGCACCCTCTCGACGAGAGCTACTCAATATACCCTCAACACTGGAGCAAAGATTCCTGCGATTGGGTTTGGCACATTTCAAGACCCCGATGCCCAAGTAGATGCTGTCAGTCGGGCATTGAAGGCGGGTTGCCGCCTGATTGATACCGCACGCGTATATGATGTCGAGAAGCAAGTAGGACAGGGCATCAAGCAGAGCGGTGTTGCTCGCGATGAGCTCTTCGTGGGAACCAAATTGTGGTGCAACAGCTTCCATCCGGACGATGTTGAGAGCGCTCTGGACGACTCTCTTCGCGACCTGGACACCCCGTACGTCGATCTGTTGATGATGCACTATCCTTGCACATTTGCGCGCGGAGAAGAGCGCTTCCCCCGCGATGCGGATGGGAAGATGATTGCGGGAAAGACGACGTTTGTTGATACGTGGAAGGCGATGGAGAAGCTAGTCAAGACGGGCAAGACCAAAGCGATCGGAATCTCGAATTTCAGCCAGGGCGAAATCCAACAGTTGCTCGATCAATGTGATGTCGTAAGTAATCAACATGAGCAGTTCCTCAGAGGTGACATGGTTAACCCCTTTTCCTCTTGACAGGTCCCAGCTGTTCATCAGATGGAAGTTCACCTCTATCTTCAGCAAAAGGGCTTCAACGCTTGGCTACAGAGCAAAGGGATTCATGTTGTTCAATTCAGCCCTCTCGGCAACATGAACGACTTCTACCGGAGCACCGGATGGAGCAAGGAGGTTTCACACATGATTCGAGTGCCCGACCAGCCTTTGGTGCAGGAGCTCGGACGCAAATATGGAAAGAGTCCAGTGCAGATAGCTCTGGCGTGGGGTTTGAACATGAGCCGCTCCGTGATCCCCAAGAGCGTCATCGATTGGCAGATTCAGCAGAATCTCGAGGCGGATTTTGAAATAGATCCGGAAGATATAGTAAGGCTCGGGGCGCTCGATATCAAGGCAAGATTCAACGATCCGAGCTTGGACTACCAATGGAGATTGTATAGCGATCTGGAGGGCATCGAGGGCGCGATGGAAGGCAAAACTCATTAGATGTGTATATGATTGTTAAGAGGGCTGTGAATATTTACACTGACTGAAAATTACTATCATAGATAGACTGCCGTTTAGGGGCTTAGACTTTGCGTGACTCTGGCTTAGCTGTACTAGTACTCAATCCCGACTAAAAAGCTTGTTTTCTTTCCCCTGCGGCCACTTTAACCAAGGACACAACAGTTAAGAACAGTAACACAGACAGCTAGGACCTAATCGTCGGCGATAGGTCTATCCGTTCCGGAGCCTCTCTACGTCGCTGCGCTCCTAGTTGGTGGAAGCGAAATAGGCTAAAGTTATAAATTATTGTTTTTTTAGTATAAATATATATAATTTTTAATAACTAGATACTTTTAATAATTTTACTAACTAACTAACTAATTTAAATTATACTAGAAACTTAAATTTATATTAAAACTAGTATTTAAATATATTTAAGTAAATATAAAAAGCTTTTTAATAATAATTTATTAATATTAATACTAATATAATTATTTTCTTTTATAATTAAATTTTTATTTAATTATTTAATTATTTTTTTTTATAAGTTAAAATTTAAAAAAATTAATTATTTTTTTAAATTTAAAATAAATATAATTAATAACTTATTTTAATTTTAGTATTAACTAGTTATAAATTTTTATTTATTTAAAAAAATTATATCTTTAATAAAAAACTTTTAATTATACTTTACTTAAATTAATTAAAAGATAAAGTTATTATTAATTATAAAAACTATATATAATACTTTAAAAAAGCTTATATACTACTTTAAATAAATATACTCTTAGCTTAATATTAAATTTTTACTAAGTTATAAAAAGTAAAGTTTTATAAATAAAATATTATATTATTTAAATATATAAAAATAATTAAATAAATTTTTAATTATTATTTTAATTATTTAATTTTTATTTTATAATATCTTTTAAAGTTATTATACTTTAAAACTTTACTTATTTATTTTTTAACTATTTATTATATTACTTTATTATTAACTTTTTTACTTAATTTTTTTTTAATTTCTTTTTATATTTAATTTAAAATTAATTTTAATTATTTTTATACTTTAAATAATTCTTTAACTTAATCTTTTATATATATATTATTATAAAAATTATACTTTATATTTTAAGAAAATTTAGTTTAATATAATTATTATAACTATAAAAATATAAAGTTTTTTAAAGTATTTAATTAACTTTTATTTTAAATATTTATAAACTTATTTTAATTATTAACTTTTTAAATCTTTTATTTAATAAACTATTTAAACTCTTAAGTAATAAAAATATAAATATAATAAAAATACTTTCTTTAAAAGATATTTTTTTTATTTATCTTTATTTTTTTTTTTAACTTAAATTTAACTTTTTTTAATCTTTATTAAACTTATTAACTAATTTAAATTTATTTTTTAACTTATTATATAACTTTTTTAAAACTTTTACTACTTTACTTTTTACTTTTAGTTTACTTTTTTAATATATAACTTAATATATTTTTATAGTTAAATTAAAAGTTTTTTTATAAACTAGTATAAAAGTTTTTATTAATATTAGTTTTTAAATAATAAAAGTTAAATACTATTATATAAATAGTATTAAAAGTTATTTAAATATTTAATAAAAAGTATTTATATTATAAAAAAACTAATTTAAATTAAATATAAAGAATCCTATATATTCTTAAAGAATAATATTTCCTATTAATATAAAATCCCTTTCCCCTCCGCTTTTTTTCTTTTTCGTAAATAATCCTCTCCTTTTCAGTTTTTCTATCCTAATTCCTTTTATCCTTTCTAAACTCTCCCCCCCGATCTCTTCTTTCTTCCTCTCTCTCTCTCCCTCCCCTCCTCTTCTCCGTCTTCCTCTCCCTCTCCTCCTTCTTCTCTTCCCTTTTTCTCCCTCTCGTTCTCTTTTTCTTCTCTTTTCTTCTCCTTTTTTTCCCCGTCTTCCTCTTCTCCTTTTCCCTTTCTTCCTTTCCCTCTCCCTCGTTTTCCTCTCCTCTTCCTTCCCTCTCTTTTTCTCTCTCCCGCTCCTTCTTTTCGTCGCTTTCGTTTTTTCCCCCCTTCTCCTTTTCCTTCTTTCCTCTTTTCCTCTTTCCCCCGCCTTTTCTTCCCTTTTTCTTTCCTCCCGCTCTTCCTCCTTCTTTCCTCCTTTTTCCCGAAACCGCCCCTATTTCCTATTTCCCTAAATTTCTCCGCTTCTTTAATAAATCTCCCTCCCGATCTTCCTCTAAATAAAGCCCGTCCTACTTTTTTTTATCCTTCCCTTAATAATATTAAATATTTAAACTAAGGAAACTAAGAATAAAAAACTTAATAAAAGTATTATAAAAGTTAAAAAAGTTACTAAGTAAAAACTAAATCTTTATTATTTATACTAATATTAATAAGAAGTTTTTAACTCTTAAATAAACTTAATTACTCTTATAATTTATTTAATATAATTTTATTATTATTATTTTCTTTATAGTTTTATAAATTAATATATTTTTTAATATTTTTATAACTTTATAAAATAAATAAAATATTTATTATATTATTATAATAATAAATTTAATTATTACTTATAATTTTAATTTATAGTTTTTTAATCTTTTTATATAATAAAAAGTTAATTTTATAATTAGTTTCTTTATTAATAATTATTTTAATTTTTACTTAACTTAAATTTTAAAACTTTTTAAACTTAACTTAATAAAAATAATATAATATTATTTAATATTATATATTAAGCTTTTAACTTTATTAATACTAAATTCTTTTAAAAGTTTAAAAGTTAAAAATTTAAAGTTATAGTTTATAGTTTAAATTATTTTTTTAATATCTTTATTATATTTAATTATATTAATTACTAATAAAATAACTTATAATATTATATATTTAATTATAAGTTTAAATAAGCTAATAATACTAATACTTAGTACTATTAAGTAGCTTAAAAAATATATAAGAAAATTTTTATATTATTATTATTTAGTTTAATATTTAATTTAAAATATTTTTAATATTAATTTTTAAATATTACTTTAATATTTAAAATTACTAGTTTTATTATAAATAGTAAACCTATAACTTTTAATTATATTTATATTATTATTTAGTTTTTAACCCCCCCGTTTTTTTAAATCTTCTTCTTCCCCAATAATCTTAAAAGTTTATTCTTTTTTCCCGAAAGTTCCTTTATTATTAACTTAGATTTTTATTTAAAACTCTTAATTTATAACCTTCTATTTTTTTTAGACTCCTATCATATTCTCCATTAATTTCCTAACTTTATAAATTAATCTTCATATTATTAAACTTATATTAAAAGTATATATTTATAATTAAATAAAGTAATTAAACTTTTATAATATTAATTTTTTTTTTATCCGTTATTTAAAATAAAGTATATATTCTTTCTAATTCTTAATCCTAGTTAAAGTTAAAATTTATACTCTAAAATAACTTTATAATTAAATTAAATATTACTTCTTATTTACTTTAAGTCGTCCCTAAATCCTAATATTTAGTTAATCCTTAACTACTTTTACTTTATTAAAATCTTACTTAAAGTATATCTTAAAGCTTAAGAAAAACTTATAGTTTTATATTAATATAAAGCTTAATATAAGTTTAACTTTAATATATATTATAATAATACTAATATTTAAGTTTAAAATCTTAAAAAATACTTTTAAAAATAATTATATTATCTTTTTTTTTTTATATAAAATATTAAATTAACTTTTAAATAAAAAAAATTAATTTACTTAAAAGGTTTTTTATATTTTTTTTTAAACTTTTTTCTTTAAATAAATATATATATATTATTTTATTTAACTTAAACTTTCTAAGTATATTATAAGGTTAAATTTAGTAAAGATAATATTCTTTCTATCTATAAATATATTAAGTCCCTTCTCTATAAATTTCTTTTTAACGTTTTCATTATTTTTTACTAAAAACTTTAATTTTAAATCGTTCCTCCCCTTTTTTTCTTCCCTTTTCTATATCCTCCCTTTTTTCCTCCCGATTCTTCATTCCCTCTTCGTCTTCTTTTTTATCGTTCCTTCCCTTCTTCCCCCTCCTCCTCCCGTTTCCTTTCCTTTCTTTCCTTTTTTTCTCCTTATCTCTATTCTTCTAACTTTCCCCCTTCCCCTCCCTCCTTCCTCCCCCCTCCCCTTTCCTTCCTTTTACCCCTTTTTTCCCCTTTCCCCCTTTTAAGAGCCGTTATACCCTCCTTTCCTTTACTTTTTAAAGATTTTAATAAACTTATTAAGAAATTCTATATATAAAGTTACTTTATTTATAAAATTATTTAAAATAATTAAATAATTAAAAAGTTAATATATTTATAAAATAAGCTTTATTTAATATACTTTCTTATAGTATATTAAATAAAAGTAAAAATTATTATATAACTTTTTATTCTTTATTATTATTATTAGAAAATTTTTTAATAATAGTTTATTAAATTTTTAATTATTAATAATTTTAATAAGTTTTATAATATAAGTAAAAGTTTTTATTATTTTTTAAGCTTATATTAAATATATATAAATAGTAAAAAAGTATAAATAGATTAATCTAATACTTTATATAGTTCTTATTAGTATAATAACTTATAATCTTTTTAAGAAATATACTTTATAATCTTTTTAATTACTTATTAATAAGTTAATTACCCCTTTTTTATTTTTTAGTAATTTAATATTTATATAATAATATTTTAAAAGTATATAATATCTTTATAATTAATAAAAGTTAATAGTTAATTTTAATATTTTTTAGTATAATATATTTATAACTTTTAAAAAATATTTTCTTATAATTATATAAATTATTTTACTAATATTAATATAATTCTTTATAGTAACTTTTAATAACTATTATTTATTAAAAATAAGCTTTTTATTTAGTTACTTTAAAAAGTTATTAATATTAAATACTATTAATTATAATATTTACTACTTATTTAATATAATAATTATATTAATTAAAGTTATATAATAATATAATAAGAATTAAAAGTTTATTAACTTTTATAATACTTTTTTTTTAAATTATATATTAGTAAGTTATTAGTTATTAATTAAGAGCTTTTAATTTAGTAAGTAGTAAGCTTTTTATCTTTAAAAAAAGTTATTAAATTTAATAAAGCTTTATATTTTTATAATATATATAAAAATATTAATAAATATAATTATAAATAACTTAAAAAATATAATAATCTTATTAAAAATTATTATTTAAAGTATAAGTATTAGTTTATTTATAGTATTTATAAAGTAAATAAAGAATCTTTTATAAAAGCTTAATATTATTATTAATACTTAAGTAATATTTTTTATTAATTTTTAAATTAATATTAACTTTATTAATAGTTTTATAAGAATAATTTTTAAATATTCTAAAAGGTTAGGTAAATACTAAATTAAAAATACTATTAACTATTATAGTTAAGATAAATAAAAAGTATACTAAGTTTATATTTAAAGAAATTAAACTTATATTAATCTTTACTTAAATAACTACTTTTAATATTAATAAAATTACTTATATTTATATAATACTTTTATTATATATTACTTTTATAATTATAATTTATAAGTATTAAAGCTTAACTTTATAAATAATAGTTTTAAATTTAAATAAAAAAAATTACTTTTTTTTAAGCTTTTATATATAATTATTTCTTAAGTATATAAGTATTAAACTATATTTTATTTAAAATATTATTTAACTATAAGTAGTTTTTAATAGTAAGTTATTTTAAAAAAAAGTAATTTAGTATTATTAAATAAAGTTTATAAACTTTAATTATTAAACTAAGATATAAACTTATATTATATAATTAAAAAAGTTATTTTATAGTTTTAATATTACTTTAATAATTTTTTTTTAATATATTTTTTAATTAACTTTATTATAAAAATTAATACTTTTAGTAGTATAATAAAATAAAAAAAATAAAACTTAAAACTTTTTATTTAATAAATAACTTAGCTTTAGTTACTTTAAATATAAAAAAGATTATTATTAAGTTATCTATAAACTTAGAAGTTAACTACTTTAATATTTTTTATATTATTATAAAGAAATATATATAAATATAAGTAATAGTAAATAATTTTTTTTTTTTTTTAAAGTTTTAACTAAAATATAATATATTTTAAATAATATTTAAATAAATAAAAACTATAGTTATTATTTAAATATTAAGTTTAAAAAATATTTAAATATTTTATTAAAATATACTTATATATAGTATATTTAAATACTTTTACTAAAGAAATAAAATAAACTTATAAAACTTTTAATATAATAAAAAAATATTCTTTTTAGTAAAAGTTATACTTTAAAATTAAAGTATAAAAGAAAGATAAATATATTATAAAGATTAATTAAGTAGAATTTATTATTAATAAGTAAAGAATATTATTTAAGTTAAGTATAAAGCTTTTATCTAAAGGAATACTATTTACTTATATAAACCTTCTTATTTTATAAACCGCTAAGAGAGCTAAGCAATGATAATATTATACACTTCCTACTCGTTGTTAAATATATGTACATGTATAAAATTACACCCGCGCTCCTCCAGGTATATCCTGCTTCCCCGTGTATAATGGCCCCAAACACGACGACGCCACCAAATCACCGCCTTATAGACCTGAATGCTTCTTCGAGCGCTTCGAGAACTAGGACTCTGTTGGCTAGCACGCACCAATCTATGAAGCACACAAATTGAATAATTGCGAGTGGCACGTTCAGGCTCGATGGGGTCGATGGGGTTGGAATGATGGGGCAGTGGGGGCTTATTGATGGGGTCGATGGGGTCAAGTTGTACGTCACGGCTTGGCTGCTGTTGACATCTCAAAGTTCCGTGGCCTGCCCAGCTAGAAACACTCCGCCTCAGGCTGCATCTATACAAGAATCTGGCCCTGGTACAATTGGGGATGTGCAAGGTATGTGATGGCAATCATCCAGTCTTACCCAGTCACGCTGATTTGGTTCAACACTTCTCGGCTGGTGAAACTGCACATACAAAAGAAAAGAAGCTGGGAAAATCTCGTAGGGTCACAGCATGCCCTTGATATGAAATCTTCTGCAGAGAGCTAAGCCGATGTTCACAAAATGATTTTCCTAGCATTCATAATACTGGTGCTGTTAAAAAATCCAAGTTGTACAGCGCGAAGATGTTGTACGTGGCGCTCAACCACCCCAGAGTCATCTTAGAAGTCTATATAACAAACCATATACATAAGATGAGTTTTGTTTTTTCCGGGATTTCAGCTTTCCGTCAAAATGTAAGGCACCTTGAACTGAAGGAGTTTGGGGGAATACTATCCATCTATGGATTGGATGGAGCTGCGATTCAACGGTAAAGACACATCCCACATTACCCGTTATGCTTGGCTTTGCATTCAAATACAAGCCGCTCGGCGCCTTCTCGCTATGTAGTGACTTGTACAAATAGCACCAACGGTCATCCATGGAGTCTTATTTAGTGATCTCATAATCCACAGATTCTTAACAAAAATCAAGCGGCGAGAAATTCCGGCCCAAATCCTTTCCTTCGCGAATGAAAATTCAACAAACCTGATGCTAGATGCATTCCATCAGCTGTACCAAGGACTATCAATGTTCAATCTTCACTCATGATAGTTGACCGGCGTATTCGTGGACTACTTGGATGAGAACAGGTGCAATTCCACTCCGACCCTCATTTCTGAATATGCAGCACCATGCATAGAGCAGCTGTACATATAATGGCTTCCCAGTATGTTCGGGGCAAATCTCGATTTCTTGCAGAGTAGCTGTCGTCAAATCCATGACCTGCTTTTCATCTGATGTCCAAGAGGGAGCATGGATAGAGCTAAGCGTTACGAGCCATTTACTTAGATACAGGCCTAAAGATTATAGGTTAGTGTTGAAAGTTGGATTTAAATGAAAAGAGTGAACAAACAGCATTGCATTGAGGACATTATATGGAACTGTAAACTGGAAGCCCCGCTCATTATCTTGTTTATCCAAACAAAGCCAGAGTTGAAGAGCATGAGGAGAACCTGAATGCTATAGAAAGCAGCCCTGCAGTTAAGCGGAGATCGCGGGACAGTTTTAACAAGATCTGTCATCGCTCCCATTATGGAGTTGACGTCCCAATTTAGTGAATGAGGCTTCAGAAGGTGCAAGTTGGCGTACAGCCTGAAGTAGGCGGACTTAAGCAGTCCAATTGAATCGAGTTCGAGCGCACGGGGAAGACTTTTGTTAGACAAAGACGATTGCCGCAAGCTTATATCCCACATAATCTCCCATCTCTGGAACGTGTATTCGAGTGACCGAACTTGATCAGGTGTAAGTTGCCCGGAGTTGAACTCGCAAATATGCCACATCCGCTGCAAAGTCGCGTGAAGCAATATTAAAGCCCCAAATGGGCTACACCATAGTGGCTCAACTTGTACCTCCGCATTGAGAGATTCTAGTGCGTCTTTAAATCGGACAAGTCGTGGTGTCTCTTGCTCTCGAAATCGATACCATGCTTCTGGCGTCGCAGCATGCCATTCTTCCTCACTGCACGGAAGATTGGTTTCGATTTCAGAATTCACCAGAGTTAAGGAGAGATCCATAATGAGATTCAGCTGATTGAAGTATACATATACTGCGAATTTTGTTCTTCATTCTTCTCATCAGTCTTCCCTGATAATAATTGCAACCGCTGAAAGAAATCACGTACCTTATTATCGTCTCACTCCTAATCCATTCAGCCCAGGACATGTCTATATCATCTTGGTATGTTATCCCAAGTTCTGTAGTTTTCATCGTTCGAACAATCTTCAAATTGCCCTATCAGCAGAGCAAACAACACAGCGCAGGGGACACAGGGATAGCAATGCATACATTAGCCAGGATGGACTGGTACGAAAGTACTTCCTTCACAACAATTGCTCTCCCGCTGTAGGTTCCAAACAACATGACGAGCAAAAGAGCTTCTGCCACCCACACAGGCTGTTCTGGATTGAAATGGCTTAGATGCAACTCCAAAGAGTGTTAGTTTTTGGCAAAGGTAAAAGAGCCCTAAAACAGTACTGACATGATTCCAGAGACATAATTGAGCTGCACGATGTAAAGCAAAGCTTTGGTCGGTCCTACCACAAGTGCCGGCGCCGATAGCAGTGACCGCGAGTAAAAGCGCCGCTGGCTGTTCGTTGGAACGCCAGGTTGGACCATGTATATACGGTAAACTAGTCAAAAATACATCAAAAAAAGCTGCGACATAACGCCGGAACGCTATGCATGATGGCAATGTGATAATGTCTTCAGCCTGGGTGTATCAAAGATTTAGTCTCTAATCCATTCAAGGGTAATCAGTAAGAAAAGAGAAAATACCGGTGGTACCAGTCGTCGTATCGTCTCTTCCGTCTCATTTCTTTTGGCTTCGGAAATGACAAAAGAGGTTCTCCAAGAGTTTTCAGGTGATACCGGAATTGGAATCAAAGACCCAAGAGATGTTTCGAGGGTTTCTGACCTGAACGTTGTTCCCTCGGACAGGACATCTACTCTTTCTCCATTCTGATTCGCAGTTGGTGCTACCCCGACAACTGAAGGGGTATTCTCAACATTCGAGCTTGGCACAAAGCGAAAGCCTATATTTGTAAAGTCGCATAGGAAAGGGTCTTCGCCATCGGTATTTCCATAGTTCTCCGACACCCAGGACAAAGGCAAGTATTCGTCTTGGTTAAAAGATATGACCGCTTCGTTAGACTCCTGGAGATGCGACTGCCGATTCTCGGTCGACATGATGTCTTGATGATGACGCATCGTGTGGACTTTGACTAGATCCTTCCTTGTAAAGCGAGCGTCGCAGTGGTCGCACGAAAAAGGTTTCTCGTTGCGGTCTACACTAAACATCGGTCAGCTGGCTCCGAAGCAACTCTCTGGGATTGATTAGGTTAATCCTCACGCAACCGCTCATGTCTTGTCAAGTGTTCCGTTCGTGAGAACGATCGTTCGCAGAACGAACATCGCAGCTTGCGGGGCGCACGAGTATTCATGTTCTATGTCAGTTACTGACGTCTCGTCCACGGTATTCAGATCCAAGGGAGAGTAGCAGTAGCAGCAGTGGCATTGCTTGTCGTCAACGTTGTTATAAGAAGCCAAGATGGGTTGCGGAGGCTTTACTTCTTAGAAGAAGGTATAATAGAGAAGAAGTTTTACCCTACATGTAAGGTAGGTAGGTATTAGATAAGAAATTATAGTTCTTTTAGTTCTTTAGTAAAATCTTAGTATAGTCTTAGAAGTAAAAATTTCTTATTTTAAAAGTTAAATAATAATAAATATTTTAATAAATATTTTATAATAATTTAATTATTAAAAGTAATTTTATTTATTTTATTATTAATAAAAAATAATAATTTTTAATAATTTTTAATAATTTTATATTTAGATATAATTAGAAAATTTAAGTTTATAAGGGAAATTAAATTATAATAAAATATAAATTATAATAATATTAATTAAATTAAATTACTTTAAAAAATTTAATTTAAAGTTAAACTATATAAAGTATTAAATAATAATAATTTTAACTTTAAGTTAAGTTTTACTTAATTTTAATTTAAGCTTTTTTTAAGTTATTACTTAAAGTATTATTTATTAGATTTATATTTTTAAAAATATAAAAATTAAAAAATATATAATTATAAAAAAGTTATCTTTTATATATATTATTATATAATTATTTTATTTTATTTTACTTTATCTATATATATATATATTTAAAATAAACTTAAAAAGTATAAATTATTTTAATTATTAAAGTTATTTAATTATTTAAAAAAAATTAATTATTAATTTATTATAAAACTTTATAAAGTATTATATATTATACTTTTTATTAAAATAATTAATTAAATACTTTAATATAAACTTAAAGTTAATTATTATAAATTAATTAAAGTAAAAAAGAAAGTAATTATTTAATATATATTTAATTTAAATATAAAAAATTTTATATCTTAGTTAATTAATATTAAAAATATACTTAAATTAAAAAAAATATTAAAAAAAAACTAAGTATAATAATTTATATAATAATATTTAAAGTTAAAAATATATTTTAATTATATTTATAACTTTTAAAAAGCTTTTATAAAGATTTTAAGTTAATTAATATATAGTTTTAACTAGTAAAAAATATATAATTAAAATATAAAATATAAAATTATAATTTTTATAACTTTAATAAAACTAGTTTTTATAATAAGTATTATATATATTAATTAATATAATAAAAGTAAAACTATTTATATAATTAAAATAATTAAAAATAAACTATATAATTATTTATATTAATAAAAAAAAACTTAAGTATTCTTTTATTTTTAATAATTTAAAAGAAAAAATTACTTTATTAATTAATATACTAAAAGTAGTTTTTTTAACTAAGTTATTAAATTAATAAATAATAAATAAACTAATAATAAAATAAGTTTAAAATACTTTAAATACTTTAATAAATATACTTAAAGTTAAATAAAAAAAAACTATAGTAAATATTAATTTCAAATAAATATAAGTTATAAATTTATAATATTTTAAAGATATTATAAACTTAATAATTATTACTTTTTATTTACTTTTTTATTTATTTTATTTAACTTAGTTATTTAATATTAAATATTTTAGTATTTTTAAATAAATATATAATTATTAAATTAAAATCTTTATTAAAACTTATATAAACTATATTACTAAAGTTAAGTTTTTTTTAATATTTTTATATAATTTATAATTAGTTAATAAACTATTTAAAATACTAAATTAAAGTTTTATAAAGCTAGTTTAATATTTTTAAAAACTTTAAACTATAATTTTAAAATTTAATATTAAGTTATAAATTTTTATATTTATTAAACTTTTTTTTATTATATTATTTTTTAAGTTTTTTAAATACTTTATAACTTTATTAAAGCTTTTTTATAATTAACTTTTATTAAAGATTATTATTTATTATTAAAAAAGCTTATTAATATTATTAAAATACTAATATTTATAAAATATATTTTAAATTAATAAATAGTATAATAATACTATATTAAATATAAATTAAATTTATTTATAAAAGAAGTTATTTATAAAGATATAATTATATATATAAAAAGTAAAATAAACTAAATTTAATTAAACTTAGTTTATATTATAGTATAAAAAACTAATAAAATATAAAACTATTTATTTTAATATTAAACTAACTTTAAAATATTAGTTTTTTAATAGTCTTAAATAGTTTTAATTAGCTTTAAATATCTTTTATTTTATTTATTAAGTTTTTATTTTTAATTTTTATCTTTACTTTTATATTTATTTTTATCTTTAATATTCTTTATATAACTTAAGCTTTTATTTATATTTTCTTTTTATTTTTTTATACTTTTATTTTTAACTTCTTTTATTTTATACTATTATAATACTATTAAAAAGTTTAATTTTTAACTTCTTTTTACTTTTATTATTATAATACTAGTAAAAATCTTTTAAGAAGCTAGTAATTTTAGTACTAAGTTTAAGTAATACTAAAATTATAAAATAAAAATAAAAAGTTATATATTTATACCTTAGTAGTATAAAAGAAGAAAATAAATATAATAAGTAGTTTAATAGTACTAAAGAAAAGAATAAGTATAATAAGTATTTTAGTAGTATTAAAGAATAAAAGAAAAAGTAATACCTTAGTAGTATAAAAGAAGAAAAATAAGCTAATACTTTAATAATACTAAAAAAAAAAAAAAAAGTTAACTACTAGTATAGTTTTTATTATCTATTAGTAAAGAAGAAAAGTATATAAAGGTTTAATTTTATAATTTTAAAATAAACTTTAAAATAAGTTTAACTTATAGCTTTAAAAGCTTTAAAATTAAATTTTTAAAATATTTTTTTAAGATAAATAAAAAGAAAAATTTATAAGTATCTTTAAAAAATACTTTTAAAAATATTAAAAACTAAAATTACTAATTATATATAAATAGTACTATAATAATAATTAAGTAGTATAATAGTTATAATTTATTAATTTAACTTAAAGAGAATTAATAATTCTACTTAGTAAAGTACTATTAGTATTTTAAATATATTTAAAACAAATTCTCTTTATTATAAAAGTAGAGATTAGTACTTAAATATATTTAATTCTTAAATATAATATATTATTTATATTTACTTATTATATTTTAATCTCTTTACTTTTAAAGAAATAACTTACTATATATTAATAGTAAAGTAATATTATATTAATAATATAATACTATTAATATAAAGATTAAAAAAAGTAACTAAAGAATTATTAAACTAGTAGTATAATAATAGTATTTTATAAGTAATTATTATTCAAAAACTTATATTTACTTTAAGTTTATTATAAGAAGATATTAAATAAATATTAGCTAAAAAGTTAAAAGTTATATTATAATATATTTATAAACTTAAGAAAGAGTAAAATTTATAAAGGTAATTATAAATTATAAATAAAAAAGCTAAATAAATAAAAGATACTATACTATAGTAGTTTAATAGTTTAATAAAATAACTATAAATCTTTAAAATATAAAACCTTTTTAACTATAAGAAAGGAAATATTAAAAAAGCTTAAACCTTTTTTTACTAAGTTAAATTAAAATAGTATAAGAATAAAAATTTAACTTAGATTATTAATATTAAAAAGGTTATTTATTATATATCTTACTTTAGTAAAAACTTAATAAATATTTAGAAGAAGTAAAAAGCTAGTATAAATATAAATATAATAATATAAACTACTAACTTTATAAAGTTTATAAAAGACTTAATATTAAATCTAGTTAATTAAAAAAAAAAGTAATAAATATAATTATATATAGTAATAAAACTACTAAAGTATTTAAAAGTTTATTACTTATTTAAATACTTAGAGGCCTTCTATAAAGGATTTAAGTCTAATTTAAGCCTAGGTTAAATCGAACTTAAGCTTATTAATAAACTTAAGTAGGGCTTAAATAGAGCTTAAGTTAGCCCTAGGCTTAGGCTTAGGCTTAGGCTTAGTAGTATAACTTAGTATTTATATATTACGTAACTTTATTATATATTATAAAAATAGAAATATATATATTTTAGCTAAATATCTTAGGTGCCCTCCTATAAGCGCTTAAGCTTGGCTTGACCAGGGTTGACCAGGGTTAACCCGGAGTTGAGCCGGGGTCGGGCCGGGGTCGGAGAGTTGAACTAGGCCTAATCGGGTTAGACCTAAGGCTCCGAACAACTCCGAACCGCTCCGAACCTCTCCGACCTACTCTAAGCCCTAAAGCCCCCTATAGCTATAGGGCCTTATAGGGCCTAATTTTAACCTTTTATAACTTCGGATCTACTAAGCCTATTTAAGTAATTTTTAGTATTATATAATCCTTATATGTAGTATTATTATATATAGGTCTTAGTTTTATTATATAACTTATATAGGGCCTATAATAAATAAATTAAAATATAAAATTTATAATCTTTTTTAAATCTCTTAGTTTAAGAAAGATTATAGAAATTTTAATATTTAATTATAATTTATCTATAAAATAACTATATAATATATTTAATTATCTAATATAAGTTATATATAGCTTATAATAAATATTTATAATTTTAAATATTTATAAGCTTATTTAAATAGTATATATTAATTATAATTATAATTATAATATATTATATATAAAATAAATATAAAATATTTATATAAAATTAATTTAAAATTCAATTATCTCTTAGTTTTTAGATTACATAACTTAACTCGCTTACTATATAACTCTATAATAAGTAACGCTAAAAAAGATCTAATAAAAGATTTAAGGTTTTAAGCTAAAATTACCCCTAGGGGAACTAGCTTATTATATATATATAGAGAGAAGACTTAGAGATAAAAAGCTCTAAGTTCTTTTTTTATATATATAAGCCTTAATCAGCTTGTAGCAGTTTAGATCGGGTTAGAGCGGTTTAAGGAGTTATGGACGCTCTGCGCAGTTTTGAGCTAGGCTTAATCGAGCTTAGATCCGGCTTAGATCTGCTCGAAGCTGCGCTCGGATCGGATTAAAGCTACGCTCCGAGCCCGCTCTAAACCGGTTTGAGCCTAGCTCAAGCACCTTACCTGCTGGCAGTACTGATAAGCTATTTCCTATATATTTAATTTTTTAGTTTATAATCTTTTTTAAACTAGTAGATTAAAAAAGACTATAAAGTAATATTTTTATATTTATATTATTACTAATCTATATTAGCTTATATAATTATTATTATTATATTTATATATTAATATTATAATAATACTACTATATAAGCTTTTTTTAGCTTCCTAGCACTAGTATTTATAATTTAATTTAGAAGCCTATAATTATAGAAGGCTTTAGTATACTTTAGTATCTATTAGGTACCTACCTAATAGCTTAAATAATTTACTTAAGCTCTTACTTTATTATAAGCAACACTAAAATTAAATAAACTACAAAATTATATAATTTAGCTAAGTATAATATATATACAGTATTCCCCTTATTTAAATCTCTTTATTTAATATTACTTAATTACTATATAATACTTATATAAAGCACTTAGTAATTATAATTAAGTACTATTATATATATACCTATATATATACTAAGTAGATAATATTTACTATAATATATACTATAATTAAATATAAATTAAAAACTAACTTAAATCTATTTTAACTCTTTCTTAAATCTAGCTTAAGTCTAGCTTAAGCTTAAATTAGTCTTAATTTAAGCTTATAAAAATAAAACCTTAGGCGATTTATAGGCTTAAGACTAATTTAAGACTAATTTAAGCTTAGCTTTAGCTAAGCTATAGCTAAGCTTAATTCTAGTTTAAAGCCTCTATATATAGGCAGTAAGGTAGTTTTAAAGATAAACTAAAGATTAAAAATAATAATTATTAAAAGAATATACTATTTACTAAGTTAAAGCTATAAATCTATAACTATATAAACTTTTAAACTATTTACCTAGTAATAAAAGAATAATTAATTTTAATATTTATAATTATAAAGGTATAAAATAATATAATAGTATATAAGCTACTAGTTATTATAAAGAATAAAGAGTATATATTACCTACCTTAACTAATAGTAAATAAATAAAAAAGAACCTTAAAGCTAAAGAAGTCTTCTTTTTAATTTATAATTACTAAGTAAATATTAAATTTCTTATAACTATCTACCTATCTACTATATAAGTATTTAATTAAATTTAAATATAATTATAGTTATATCTAAAGCTAATTAAATACTTAATAAAAACTAAATAAAGATTAGTTAAAGATTAATTAAAACTAATAAAAACTAACTAGAGATTAACTAAAAGTTAACTAAAGATTAACTAAAATTAACTAGAAACTAATTAGAAACTAACTAAGGCTAAAGCTTATTTTTAAATATATAATTATCTAAGGTTTTATTAAAATAAGTTATTAATATAAGAAACTATAAATATAATAAAGTTAAACTAAAGTTAAACTAAAGTTTATCTTTATAAAGTTTTAATTTTATAGGCTTAAAGGTATTTTAAGCTAAAGCTTAGCTTAAAACTATTTTAATTTAAAATTAAACTAAATTTAAACTAGGCTAAAATTAGCTTAAAGCCTTATTAGTATATAATTTAAATTATATACCTCTTAGTAGTAAAGCAGCTAAAGATACTAATAGTTTTAGCTTAAACTATATAGATAGTAAAGATAATAATAGTAATATTAAGTTTAAGTATAATTATAGTTTAAGTAATAAGAATAGTATAAATAATAAAGATAATAAAAATAGTATAAAAGATAATAATAGTACTATACTAATAAAATATAAATATATAGCTTATTAATTAATTATATTTATATTACTTAAAAAAGAAAGATTAACTATAGAAAGAGAGATATATATATATATATAAGTAGTTATATATTATATCTATATAACCTAGTTATCTAACTAAAGTAAGCTTAATATACTTTTTACTACTTTTACTTAAGCTTAGCTTATTAGCTTTATACTATCTTATAAGTTAGTCTTTTTAACTACTTTTTTTTCTTTATAATATTTATCTTTTCTTCTTAAGTTAAGTAGTTACCTCTCTTAGTTATTATAGAATATAGTATTTATATAAAGACTATCTTTTATCTTATTCTTTTTAGTAGTACCTTATTATATACTTTCTTTTATCTTAATAAGTTTAATACTAGTATAATAGAGATTTTATAATATTAAAATATAGGTAATTTTTAATAAGGTTTAATTAGCTATTTTAGAGGGCTATACTAGGAAATACTATATATAAGTAAAGTATAGTAATTTTCTATAACTAAGTAATAAAGTAGCTATTAAGCTATAATTCTTTAAATTTAAAGTTACTCTTTACTTTTATCTTTTCTCTTATATTATTAAGTAATTTTATATAGGCTTATAAGCTATTTTAAACTCTTTATTTTAAGCTCTTAAATAATAGTACTATTTAAGTAAAAACTATAGTTATTATATACTTTAATAGTATATAAATATATATTTTCTACTCTATTATATTAGTACTTACTACTAGGGATTATAAGTTAATAACTTATAAATTTAAATTAAAAATAAGAGATAACTTATAAATTAATATTAATTATAAAGCTAACTATATAGTTTTATTTAATAATAATTAATATTTATTTATTTATTTAAAATATAAAGTTATTTAGATAAATTTATTATTAAGTATAATAGTAGTAATAGAATTATAAAACTAATTAATTAAACTAAAACTATTAGTAAAGAAAGTTTAATTAATTATTAACTATACTTTATAGATATTAATCTACTTAATATTAAAAACTTAATTAATACCTAAGGGTTATAGATCTATTAATATAAATAGTTATAAAAGTTAATTTCTTTAAAGTACTAGAGAACTTTATAGTAGAGAAGAGAAAAAGCTAAGAACTTATTTCTTAGTATAAGATATCTAAGGCTTATTAGTTTATTATATAAAGTATTTAAATAAAGGATTAAATAAAATTAGATTATAAAAGCTTATAATATTATTATAAGTACTTAGTTTTAAATAAAAAGTATAGTAAACTTAGTAGTAAGTTATTTACTAAGTAAATCTACTTAGTTTATTAAAAGAGATAATTATTATATTATTTATATTTTATAATTATTACTTATTTTATTATTATCTTTACTTATTAAACTTAAATTAATTAATTAACTTTTAGTTATATTATTTATTTATTTAATCTATATTAATAAGTAGTTTCTTATTATATTAAACTATTATTATAATACTTTATTAGCTTATTATAGTAGAGTTACTAAGTTAAAAATATATAAGAATAAATATAGTATATTACTAAATACTTACTTAGTTATTAAATTTAAAACCTTAGCTTTAAAAAGTAGTATATAGTTAAACTTTATATTAATAAATATAAAAAGGTTTATTTATTTATTAACTAGTTTTACTAGTAGTAAGTTAAATATTAATTAGATATTAATTAATTTAAAAAAATAATTTACTTAGTTAAACTTAGTTAATTTAAATTATTATAAAAAAACTTTAAATAAAAATCTAAGTTTTATTTTAAACTATTAATTAAAAATTAAATTAAATACCTTCTTTTATTTTTATTATATAAGATATTAAATATACTTAGTTTTAAATTATCTATATTAAGTATTTAAATATTTTATTAATAATATATTTATATATAAATATATTATATTTAAATAACTTATTAAAAGAGTAAGTTAAAATATATAGTAGTTATTTTATAAAAACCTTTATTTATAGTAAATAAAGTATAGAATAAATAATATAAACTTATTAAAATTAAATTAAATTTAATTACTTTAACTTAAGTAAAGAATAAAAGAAATAATACTAAAGTTTAATTTAGTATTAAATTAAATACTAAAACTTTTAAATACTTTTAAAAAATAAAAATAATAAAAAAGAAAAAGATTAAAATACTTTATATTAAATATATTTTATTTAAACTAATTTATAAACTTATAAAGATAATACCTTTAGTTTATTTTTAGTAATATTTACTTAATTATAAAACTTTTATAAACTTAGTACTAAAACTTAAAAACTTTTCCTTAGATAATAAAAGAAGTAAAAGTAAAATTATATTAATTAAAAAAGTTAAATAGTTAATTAAAATTTTAGAATTTCCCTTTCTAGGATTTACTTATAAATTAGCTATAGTTAAAAAGTAAATAGTTATTAAAGCCTTTATTTACTAAGATAAACTTAGCTTAAATAAGTTAAAAATACTTAATTAAACTAATTAATATAAATTAGTAGAAGTATAAATTATAAAAGAAGTTTAATAAGATAAATAAAGAAACTATTAAGTATATTTATTAGTAATAAGAGAAGAATTTAAGCTTAGAAATATTAATAAAGATAAAAAACCTAAAATATATTACTATTAATATAAGAAAGTTATTAAGAGGATTTATACTACTTTTAAAAACTATAAAAAATACTTTATTTTATTAAAACTAATATATTAAAGTTCTTAAATAAAATTAAAACTATATATTAAACTAAATATATTAAGCTTAATAAGTAAATTAAGTTAGTACTTAACTATTACTTAATTAAATTAAACTAATATATTTAAATAATAAAGAATATACTAAATTTAAACCTTATTAAGAATAATTTATATTAACCTTAAAGTATAAATTTAAAGAAAATAATACTTACTAATTAATATATTTTTATTATTATTTAGAAACTTATAAAAATACTTTATAAATAAATTAAAAGTAAAAGAATACTTAAAGTTCTTTAATTTAATATTTAAAGCTTTAAAATTAAAAGAATTACTAAATTTATATACTTAGAGCTATTAGTATTTAAGAAGTTTACTAGTAAAACTTAGATAAAAGATTATTTAAAAAGTTAATATTAATATTAATAATTTAATTAGTATAAATTATTTAAAAATATAATAAATTATAAAAAGAAAATTATAATAACTAAAAAATTAAAAATAAATTTATCTTTACTAGTAATTTAAATAAAATTAAAGAACTTAAAAAAATAGTAGTTAAATATAGTAGCTAAGAAAAAGAATTAAAAGAAAAGAAAAATATTTATTATTAAGTAAATAAAAATTAAATACTATTCTAAGATAATAATAATATTAATATTAAATTAATAAAATATATAAAGAAGCTTTTTATTAACCTAAGTAAAACTATTTAAAAAATAAGTTTTATAATTAGTAGTATTTAATATATAAACTTAAGATTATTAAATTACTAAGAAACTACTAGTTTAAATTTTATAAAGAAACTAATAATAATTAATATTAAAATCTTTTAGCTTAGAAATAAAGTAAAAGTATTATTATTATATTAATCTCTATTATATATAAAGAGATTACCTAATACTTAAAAAAGATAAGGAGAAAGAAATATTATTATTTTAATAAAGAATATAAACTTTATATTAAACTTAAAAACTTAGGTATATATTTAATATTCTTAGAACTTTTACTTCTTGTACTTTAATACGAAGGAATTATAAAAATATAGTATAATTATATAAAAAGTTTATCTTTATTAATACATATTAATTATAGATAGTATTAAACTTTAAGCTAAGAACTTTAATAATAAATTATAAAATTAATAAGTTATATTATTTTTAAAAAAAACCTAGGAAATATTTTAATTTAGTTTTTAAAAAAGTAAAGGTTAAACTAACTTATAATTTACTAATTAACTAAATATAATTTTAAAATAGAAATTTTTACTAAAAAGTTAAATAAAAGCTTTTTAAGTAAATTAATAAGAAAAGAAAATAATAGTACAAAGCCTTTTAAGTTAAGAATTAAATACTATAATATTTAAAGATAAAAAAATAAATAATACTTTAAGGTTTACTTATTTAATTAATAAGTACTAATTAAAA
This sequence comes from Pezicula neosporulosa, assembly GCA_009805495.1. Lineage (NCBI taxonomy): Eukaryota > Fungi > Ascomycota > Leotiomycetes > Helotiales > Dermateaceae > Pezicula > Pezicula neosporulosa. The sequence goes on from SELE01000024.1 coordinate 265,797, forward strand.
ATACTTAATTTAAAGAATTAAAAAAAAGAAAATTAATTATAATTTTAAAGAACTACTAAGTTACTAAAGCTTAAATTAACTAAGCTATTAAAGTTTATTAATATCTTAAAAATAAAATAAATTTAAAGAATTATAAATAAAATATTTAGTTAATTATTAAAGAAATTATAAATAAATTTTTTAGTTAATTTTAATATACTTTAAAAAGTTTTTTTAAAACTTATTATTAATAAAGAAAAGATACTAAAACTTTAATTAAAAAAGATATTTATTATTTATAAGTTATATTAATTATAATATACTTAATTATTTATAGAATATTTAATAAGTTAAATTAAACTAAAAGAATATTATCTTATTACTATATTTAATATTAGTATTAAAATTAATATTATAACTATAAAAGTTATTAAGAGTAAAATTAATATTAAATTAATCCTACTATATACTTAAAAGAGATTACTAATTATATAATAATTTATTAAAGTATATAAAATAATCCTTATATAAATTAAAAGTATAGTTATTCTTTAGTTATTATTTAAGTTAAAGAAGAACTAATTACCTTAGTTTTAAGTAATTATTTATTATTATATATAAATAATATTTAAATATAATAAAATAGATAAATAAGTTAAAAGAATTAAAACTTTAATAAATACTAATAAGTAATATTTCTAGTATTATTATTTAATAAGAATAATTATACTAAGAAGAATATATTTTTATAAATTAAACTAGAGCTAAAGTAATATCTAGAAGTATAGAAAATAAGTAATTAATCTACTAAGTAAAGCTAAGCTAATTAGTAATCTACTAGTTCTAACTACTATTAGTGTTATTATATATAAAGAGTTTATAAGTAAGTAAAAAAGAATATTTAGTTAAAGTTAAAGTATAAAAGTTATTTAACTACTAATTAATTATTACTTAACTAAAGTTATAAAAGGAAAATAATATTAAATTAAATATAAAATAACTACTTTAGAATTTAATTATTAATTATTTAGATTAAAAAATAAAATAATTTAAAAAATATAATTAAAAATATAAATTAATAAATAAAATAGAATATAAAGTTAAAATAACCTTACTAAAAAGTAAGTTAAATACTTAGTTAATAAAAATAAGTTAATTTAACTAATAAAAGTTATTTATATATATAAGTTTTACTAAGTAATTTATTTAATTAAAAATTAATTAATACTATGTAAAAGTTTAATATTTATTAAATTTAAAAGATTGTTTTATAAAACCTTAGTTTATTATAAAAGTAAGATTAATTAAGTAATTTAAAGCTTATAGTATATAAACTTATTTATTACTAAAATATCTTTTATTACTTATAAATATTACGGAAGTTTATTTAAAAATAATAAATTAAATATTAAAATACTAGAAAGAATAAAAATAGATATTTATATACTTTATAAAACTAAGATAAGAAGATAAACTAATTAATTTAGTTATTTTAATAAATTATAACTTAAAGGAAATCTATATTAAAGAAAAGAAGTTATAAAAAATAAAAGAAAAACTAAAACTAAGAAATATAATATTAATTACTCTTAACTTTTAATTATTAATAAAGAATTATATTTAATACTTAAAAGAATAAAAATATTAATTAAAAATTTAATTTTATACTTAATAAATTAAACCTATTTAAAGAGTATTATTATTAAGACAGCTAATTTCTTTTAGTTTCTTAAAATAAATAAATATAAAAGAAAGTAATACTACTAGTAGAGATTAAGATATTTTTATAGTATATATTAAGTACTAATAACTTAATCCTTAGAACTTTAATTTAAAGATTATTTAAATATTATATAAATATATAAACTAGAGAATTTTAAGTTATATTATAAACCTTAGAAATTATATTTTTTGTAAAAAAAAGGAGAAAGATTTTAAATAAATTAATAATATTTAAATATTAATTACTTTATAATTAAAGATACCTTTATACCTTTATAACTAGAAATATTAAAACAATTACTAGTTATATTATTACTTATTATTGATCTATTTTTAAGATATAATTAATTATCTTTAAATATAAAAGTTATAATATTATAGTAATTATAACCTTAGTAAATTTTACTTTATTATATTATATTTATATAAAGTACTAAAATTTATTAGTATAGTTTATAAAGTAACTATATAAATAGTTTAAAACTATATACTATATATTTATAAAGCTTTATTAATAATATTAAAGTTAAAGAATTAAAAGTTTATTATAATTATTAGAAGGTTTACTAAGAATTAAAAATTATATTTAAGTATATTTAAAATATTAATAAAGTACTAAGTAATATTAAAAGATTTAAAGCTATAATTAAATTAAGTAGTTAATTATATATTAATAGACTTAAAACTACTTAGATTTATTTAAACTTAAAGAAAAAATTACTAAGTATTAAAAATTATAAAATTAATTAACTAAAGCTTATAAATATATATTTATAAAGTATATTATAAATCTATATTTACTTTTAAGTATAAATTATTTTCTTTATATAAATTATTAATTTATTATTTATTATTTAAAAGAATATACGTCTTTTACTAAGAATAGATTAAATTAAAGTAATAGTTATTTTATAGTACAGCTTTTATAAAAGTATTTATATTAGTTTTATTAAATTACTCTCTTAAATAAAACTAATAATACTAGAATAATAATACTAGTATAAAAGCTTAGAGAGCTATATATTTATAACTATTAATAAAAATATTATTTTTTTAAATATAAAGTAAAGTTTAAAATTATATTAAATAAAATTATAACTTAATAAAATATAAATATAAGTAGTTTTAAAGCTCTTAAAATATAATTTTACTATATAAAGTTTATTTTATCCTAATAATACTTAATATCTTAGTTATAACTTAATAGCTAGTAATTAATATTCCTAGATATTAGTTATAAATAAATTACTTAATTAAAAACTTTAACTTATAAATAAAAATATACTTAGATATAAGTATACTACGTCACTAATAATTATTATAATACTTATAACTATAAAAGAAATTAATAAAGATAAATAAAAAAAAGAGATTAATATTAAATTAATTATAATTAAATTAACTTTAATTTTTAGATAGAAACTATACTATATAAAGTTATCTAGTAATAATATCTTTAATTTATAGAAAATATTAAATAATAACTTATTACATATATTAGAAGTTACTAATTTATAGTAATTGTACTTTACTGTATTGTTAAATATTTAATCTTATAGTTGTTTATACTATTTTAAATTTAATTATTATATAATAACTTTATAGATTCTAAATTAAAGAATATAAATATTATTAAGTAGTAGTACTCTAAGTTAAACTTATATTATAATAAGATTTAATTACTTATATAGTCTTACTTATACTGTTAGAGGAGATAATAAGTAGTTTATTACTAAAGTAAAGAAGATAAAAAGAAGATTAAATATATTAAGATAAATTTTTAAAAAAAATAATAATATTAAATATTATTTAAATAAGAAATATAATATATTTTAAGAAAGATATTACTTAAAATTATTAAAGACTATTATAACGTTTTATTAGAACTTTCTAATAACTAATATAATTAAAAGAAAAAGAGACTGTTTTAGTAAAAGATTTTAATATAATTTAACTAAAAGTTTTTAAGTTTTTAGTTTAAAATAATACAAACTTTCTATTAATAAGGTTTTTAAATATTATTTTAATTACTAAGTAGTTAATTTAGTAAAGAATATTAAAAAATTTTACTTTAAATTTATAATATTTTAATATTAAGAAAAAAAAAATACTAGTTATAAATATATTAAAAAAAAAAAAAAAAAAAAAAAAAAAACAGGGGATGATCGTAGAAAAATATAATATAAACTATTAACACTTTATTAAAAAAGTATTTAAACTTTAAATAAAAGATTTATAAAATGTAACATTACCTTTAGATTAATAAGTTAGTCTTTTCTCTAGGCTTAAGTCTTAGTTAATATTTATGATATGAGTCTTCTTATAATATCTTTTTAATTATCTGATAATATAAGATAATTTACATTTAAAATAACTAAAAGAAGAACGGGGATAAAAAATAAGGGAAGGGACATGACGAAGGTGTTGAGAAAAAGAGAGTAGAGAGGAATATAAAATCTGTAATAAACTTTTAGTTAATAAAAGTTAAAAATAAAATAATTTTATATATTATGAGTATTAACCTTTATTAAAAATTAAAAAGTTATTATTTTTAATATATAAATTTAAAAGTCTAAGATCTAAGGAAAATATTAAATATAAGCTATAAAGTAATTAAAAATTAATTTATTTAACAATAATAATATAAAATAAATAAATAAATACTTAAATTTCTTTACTATTTTATTTATTAATTAAGTTATGTAAGAAAGTTTATTAAATAAACTTTATTTTATTAAATTATAAATTTAAAATAGTTTTACTAATTAAAATAGTTACTACTAATCTAAAAACATTAACCTGAAAATAAGATTGAATTAAATTAGTAATTTATTTTATAACTAAGTAAACTTCGAGTTTTATAATAAGATAAAGATTTATTAAAGGAAGCTTATTTAAAACTTTATAAAAAATAATTTTCATTAAAGAAAATAAATTTATATTATTTAAACGTTATATAAAATATATATTAATTACAACTTTAGTATTATTGATTAAAAAGTTTTATAAAAAACCCTTTTATTTAATAATTAAGTTCATTATGTAATAGTTCTAAACTATATAAAATAGTTAATATTAACTATAATAAAAATACTTTAATCTTTATAATAAATAAAATATATTTACTAAAATTTTATAACAATTATTTTAAAATTTTTATTTATATAATAAAATATAATAAAAGTAATTTTAAAATAATAAGAATAAATAAAAGTTAAAAATAAAAATAAACGAATAATTGAATTTACTTTAAAAACTTAAAAAAAAAATAGAACACCTACTTTAAAACGTATTAATTTTAATTACTAAACTAAGTAACTTACTAAGGAAAAGTAAAATATTCATACCCAAGACCTAATTTACTAAAAATTATTTTAAATAATTAAAATTTACAACTTTAAAATTTAAAATATCTTTATATATTCAAGATTTCAAGAAGTAAGGGAAATTAAAGGTATAAAAAACTTAAAAACAAAAGAAATAAAATAATATTATTTTTTTTAAAGAAAAGATTAAAACTATAGTTCGTAGGTAACCTAATAAAATATTACTTAAGTATTTATTTTTTTAAAAAAAAAATAAAAAAAATATTTAATTTAATTATAAAAAGTTTAAAAAAGTTTAAACTTAAGTATTTATAAATAAAAGTATATCTTAGCTTTAATAAAATTTCGTATTTTTAAAAAGCTTCTTTAAGTAAAGAAAGGAGAACAAAGATATAATTATTATAAGTTTAATAAAATTTCTTTTAAAATAAAATAAAGATTCATTAATATTAAATTAATTTTTATATTAAATTAATTAAAATAATAAATTTTATAACTACGTTAAAAATAATCAAACTAAATAGTTTAAATTACTATTAAAATACTAGCTTTTTTAAAAAAGATAGTTAAAAGTCTTTACTTTACTAACAGAATAATAATAAACTATAAAGTAATAAAAACATTTAAGTAGTATTAAGGTCTTATTAAAGGTAAACTAAGAAATATACATATTACATTTTTATTTTATTTTTTATATTTTATATACTAAATCTACTAATATAAAGCTTAATTCTAGGTAGTAGTTTTAAATTTCTAAATTATATTAAGGAAAAAAACATATTAGTGTACGTAAAGGATTACTAAATATTACTCTATATAGCCAATAATTAACAGATAGGTTCTATTAGCTATCAAATATTATCTAGTAAATTTAAGAACATCTATATACACTGTCGTTACTAGATATACTCCTAGCCCTAATATTATCTCTACTAAGTTATAAAAGCTAAGGTCATTATAAAAAAACTAATTATATTTAAATATACACTAAATAATTAAATAAACATATCTATTCCCTTAATTATTAATTTCAATCGTATAACCTTTTAAAATTAGTTTATACTATAAAAACTTTAGTGTCCTAACTCTTAATTATCTATTATACTATCTAGTATTAACCCTGTAACTAAAAACCTCTTAATCTCTTCTTTATATATTAACTTAAGATTAATTTAACTAGTGGTTTCTTATACCCTAAAGTAGTTTATGAAACTAATTTACCTATATATATCTGATTATAAGGATTAACCTCTATATTTAAAAAAGATCTATATCGTATAGTTAGTTACACAAACGAGGAATACTATACTATAAAGATGGATAAGGAGTGCTGGGAGACGAGAAGTCCTAAAAGAGTACTAAGACAACTTAATTTAATAACATCTCTTAAACTTACTCTAATTATTAAACTTTTTAAATCTCTACTTAGTAAACTATCGTAATCCTTAAGTAATAAAGAATAAATATAATAAGAGACTCCCTTTAAAAGATATTAAGTTTATCTACCCTTTATCCTCTCTTATCCTCTAACTTAATTTTTTAATCTTCTTAAGCTTTTTTTTTTATTAACCTATTAAATAACGTTTAGATTTAACCTAGCGTTTATATACCTCTTTAAAAACTTCTACTACCTCTACTCTACTTCTAATCTTACTTTCTTTAATATCTAAACGTATAACCTTTATAGTTAAAACCTAAAGCCTATTATAAGCTAGATAAAAGTCCCTGCTAAATAAGTTTTTAAATAATAGAAAGGCTAGGTACTCTTAAGATCAATAGCGTTATAACTATCTAAGTATTAATAGAAGGAGTAGTTTATATATAAAGAAAGATAATTTAAGTTATATATATAAAGAATTATATATATTAAAATTAATAAAACTAATAATAATAAAAATATTTAGTATAGATAAGCTCTTCTTTTCGTAAGTAGAGAATAAGATAGACTTAGTTTTATACTAGTTAAAAAACGTATATCGCTTTTATAGACTATAAAAGAAATATATATTACTTATTACTATCTATATATATAAATAAATAATATGAAAGGTAATTAATATAGTATAAGAGCTACTTAGTAGCTCCTAAAAATATAACTAATGGTACTCTCCCATCCTTTATACTCCCTAAAAGGATTAATTGATACTCTAAAGACGAGAAGTAGATATAGATAAGCCTAATATAAACCATTAATTTAAATATAAATTCTATATATAAAGGATAGTTATTTATAGTAGCTTAGTCTTAAAGGGACTTAATCCTACTATGATAATATCTTAATATCTAAAAAAAAACCTTACTAATCTCTTACTTATAAAGACTATTCATTAATAATTATTAGTTTTTCTTTAAAGAGAGATTAAGGTCATTTAATACTTAGATAGATCTATAAGCTCATTTAGTAAATATAGATAGGAGTATTAAGATCAATGAAAGAAAGTAATACTCTTTTATAATAAGGTAATAGTCCTAAATATCTAAGCTACAAAAAGAGACTAAGAATAAAAGACTGAATAGAAGTATTATAAAGGCTTAGAGAAAGGTTACTAAGTAAGAACTAAATATTCTACTATTTTAACAGTACTATAAGAAGTTATTTTAACCTTAGATAAAATTAATCGCATTAAAATTGATTTTAGATAACCCCTTGCGTATCTATTATTTCATTAAGTTTTATAAATTACATATATCCCTTAGTCAATATTCTTATGTTTAATTTATAAAAAATAAGTAAAAGTATGTATATATTAATCATAATAGTAGATTTACTTATTACTTATAATTTTAATTTATAGTTTTAATCTTATTTATATAATAAAAAACTATTCTCTATAGCTAGTTTCTTATTCTAATGCTCTAACTTACTTAGCCTAGAGTCTAAGACCCTATAGAACTACGTAAAAAATATAATATAATACTACTAGGAGTATAAACTCAGCCTTTAACTTTAATAGTACTAAGCTTTTTAAAAGTTTAAAGGTTGAAACTGAAAGCTATAACTTATAATTTAAACTATCTCTCTCATATCTTTATTTATTTAGTATATTTAATTACTAGTAAAATAATTTATACTGCGTATATACTTAATTATAAGTTCTAAATAAGCTAATAGTACTAAGAACTAAGTACTACTAAGTAGCTTAAAAAAATATATAAGAAACTTATATATTAGTACCTAGTAATATTTAATTTAAAATATTTTGACATACTAGTTTTTAAGCCTTACTTTAATATCTAGGATTATTAGTTTATTATAAATAATAAAAAACCTATAGATCAGCTATTTTATACTATGATTTAGCTTAAAGATAGGCCTTTAAAGTATCTTAATAATAAGGAGAAGCATTAAAAGGTTTACTATTTTAAGGGAAGTAATTCCTACGAATAAACTAGATTCTTACTGGAAACTTCTAATATTTATAAACCCTATATCTTACCCTAGTACGAAGTAGATAATAAATAAATAATTTACAAACTTTATAATATATTTAATACATGAGCTATACTAGGGGTGCTTATCTATAACTAAATAAAAGAACTAGGTTTTCTAATATTAATTTTTTTTTCTATAAAGCTATTTAAAAATAAACATATATTACTTATAATATTAAATAAGGGCATAAAGTTAAAAAATTTCTCTTAGTATAAAATGAATCTATAGTAAGTAAGTATTACCTATTATATACTTAAATAGTAAGAAATACTAAATATCTAGTAATAAACTAATACCTTTACTTGATTAAAGTAGGACTTAACAGTATTATCCGTAAAGCTAAGAAAAACTTATAAATCTCCTATCTAATATTAAAGCTGATATAAATTAACTTAATATATATATAATAATACTCAAATTTAAGTCTAGGCCTTAAAGAATACTTCTAAAACGGAACTATACTACCTTCTCATTTCTATATTATAAGATATTAAATTAAACTCTAAGTAAAAGAATTAGCTTACCTAAGAGGGGTTTTTTTTTCGTATATCCTTCTTAAACTTCCTCTTTAGATACGTATATATACTCATATTTTACGTAACTACTAACTTAAATCTAAGTTATACTATAGGGTTAAGTGTAAGTAAAAGGAACTATTAAAAAGAAGAAGAAATCTATATAGATAAAATATACTTAAGTAAGTTATATATAAAAAGCATAATAGAACTTATTAAAGGATATAACTCTTTTAAAAATAACTTCTAATTATAACTAGATTAAATGTTGTATAAATAAGTACTAGCCTGAACCTAGGAAGTCTAGTAACAGTCCTGAATTTACTAGCCCTATTAGAATACTAAACCTTCTAGTAAGAAATATAAAAGATGAGTTTACTAAGTTAAAATAATACTGAGAGTATCTATGTATCAAGAGTTGAATTAACTTATTCAAAGATAGGATATAAGTTTATTTTAATGATGTATAGTGCCTTTTATATATATAATCTATTCTTCATATTTAAAGGATTAAGTGAGATAAGACTAATTAATAAAAACTAAGATTTAGGTAATTCCTAGGAAGGTATTTTTAAACTTAAAGACTTAATAAGGAAGATTCTAATATTACTAGAATATAGAGGCTTAGGTTATACGAGTAATAAATAACTTTACTCTTACTTAAATAAAAGACAGTAAGAAACTTAACGAAAAGATTTTAACTATATTATGAATGAGTACCTTAGGTTAGTTTTAATAGACATCTTTATTTAAAATAACTAGAGTAATTAAAAGGCTAGTTATATCTACTAGAATAAGCTTACCTAAAGTACTTCCTTATAGAGATTAAAACAAAAAAGGAAGGGTTTGATACTAACCTCTTTATTAATTATACGAGGAATCCTCTTAATAATAAATCTTATAAATAATTATAGATTAATCTTCATAGTTTATAAATAGAAGTAAAAGTTTTATAGTCTTTAGCCTATACTAGATATCTACATAATAAAAGAGTATTAGGTAGGTTAACTAGTACTATATAACAGCCGCTTTCTAGTATAGTAGTTCATAAACTTTTTAGGGGTATACTTTATTATCTCATGTGAATTACTTATAATAAGGGAATGACACCTCTTATCTCTAGTAGTTTAAACGCTAATACTAATATTTAAGGGTATATTAATATCTTTAATTAATAAGAAGCTAATCGTTAATTTAGAGGATTCTGAGTATAATATAATGATAACTCTAAAAAATATTTCCTGATAGTTATAATAAATTTTATACTAGTATTAATTATAGTTTTTATAATAATTTTAATCAACTACTACCATACGGGGTAGCCCTTATTTTAGCTACCCTAAAGAGTGATGAAATTAAATAATATTAATTATAATTACCACTACTTATTATAAGATAATACATTAATACGGTGATATAGTAGTCTAGTAAGAATGAAAAGATTAACTTCTATAATACCCTTCCTTAATGAATCTTAGTAAGTTACTATTATTAGTAAGAGCTTTACCTAGTAAGTAGTAAGCTTTCTATCTATAAAGACGTATTAATTTAATAAAGCCTAATCTCTATAGTATCATATTAAGAATATAATTAAGTACAATTTAGATAACTTAAACGAGTATAGTAACTCTATTAAAACTATGATTACTTAAAGATAGGTAGTAATTTATGCTTATAGCATTATAAAGTAGGTAAAGGACTTTCTATAAAAGCTTATATACCTTTCATACTTAAGTAATATCTTTTATAACTCTAAAACGAATCGAGATTTATTGAATGTTCCATAGGAATAATCT